>JAANSM010000897.1:0-22310 GCA_036850725.1 Orchesella villosa | reverse complement strand
GTGGACAATGGGAATACAAATGCTTTCAGCGTATATTTGCTACATTTTTGGTAAATTCATTTTTAATGGTTATATTTACAAACACTTCCTGGAGCTTAAGATTATAAGGATTACTGAAAACAAAACCCTATAATGACTCCCGGTTTTTTGTTAATGTGTTTATAGGAAAATTTGCATGTAGGATTTGCATCCAGGCTTTCAGTTTCTCTTTTCCCATTCTCTTATCTGTTCCAACAACGCTTGCTGTATTAGTTTCACTTTGTGGCTTGCGAAATGACGATGTTTGCTTCTGGGACTCTGTACTTCCTGGCTACTTGTGGTGGACATGCCCTGAGGGGGAATTCTGGAATGATTTCTTTGTCAAAGAGGTAAAAAATATGTCATAGTATAAGGTGACAAAATGAGAAAAGTTATTTTATACCTTACATAAATTGCTAAATTGTTTGAACAGCATACATGGGTCTGGGTTTTGTGGCTTCTCTCTCAAACATGGATTACCTTACACATTTGGCATCCGAAAGGTCTCCGCTTGGCTCGAACAGAAAGTGTGTTTGCAACTCCAATGTATAACGCTTTCATGGTTGATCAGACACTAGCCCTGAATAGGAGACGGGATGAGGATTCCTTGGAAATGGATGAGGAGGAAGAGGAGATTGAGGATGAGGATGGTAACCTTATAGACCCTGAAGCGCACGGAGGACATCACGACCACCATGAGACTACTGTTAGGCCGGAAGATAGAATCCCAAAAATCTACGTGTGCGCTACAATGTGGCATGAAACAGTGGTATGGAAATTTTAAATCCTTTTATTTCCATATTTATCATATTTATCAAGAAATATTTAATGATTGATATCCTATTCTCAAACATTTCAGGACGAAATGATAGAAATGTTGAAAAGTATTTTCCGCCTGGATCAAGACCAATCTGCTCGTCGTATTGCCCGCAGATTGTTTGAATACAATGACCCAGGCTACTATGAAATCGAAAGTACGATACAAGATTACAAAAAGATCGACTTCACTACAAAACTACAATTCTTTTCTTATCTAATCCTATATAAATTTATTTTTAATCGCAGCAAACATATTCTTTGATGACGCATTCGAGCTATCAGACAAGGACGATGGAGACTCACCGGTCAAAATAAATGCTTTTATACGAGATTTCATCGGGCAAATAGAACTAGCCGCAGCCCACGTTCACCAAGAATTCGTGAAGCTTCGTCCTCCTAAAAAGATTCCAACTCCCTACGGTGGAAGGCTTGAATGGACACTCCCTGGCAGAACAAAATTGATTTGTCACATGAAGGACAAGAACAAGATTCGTCATAAAAAACGCTGGAGTCAAGTTATGTACATGTACTACCTCCTCGGTTACAGGCTTACATACCGACATGATTTGACAACAGAGAGAAAAGAAGTTATTGCAGAAAACACATTCCTTCTCGCTCTCGACGGAGACATTGATTTTCAACCAAAGGCAGTAGAATTACTTGTGGATTTGATGAAAAAGAACCGAAACCTTGGGGCTGCATGCGGACGTATTCACCCCATCGGAAGTGGTCCTATGGTTTGGTATCAGAAATTTGAATATGCGGTAGGTCATTGTAGATCAGGTATTTTCTTCTCGGTTACTGCGAATGACATTTTAATAGCAGTGGTGTTTATTTGTCTTCTGTCATGAAGGTTGGTCATTGGTTCCAGAAAGCGACAGAGCATGTCTTCGGATGTGTCTTATGTTCTCCCGGCTGTTTCTCATTGTTTCGAGCTAAAGCATTGATGGACTACAACGTGATGAAGAGGTATACTACAACGGCTACAGAACCCATTCATTATGTTCAATACGATCAAGGGGAGGATCGTTGGTTATGCACCTTACTACTTCAACGAGGATGGAGGGTAGAATACTCTGCCGCTTCTGATGCTAAAACACATGCTCCTGANTCATTATGTTCAATACGATCAAGGGGAGGATCGTTGGTTATGCACCTTACTACTTCAACGAGGATGGAGGGTAGAATACTCTGCCGCTTCTGATGCTAAGACACATGCTCCTGAAGGGTTCCGTGAGTTTTACAATCAGAGGAGAAGATGGGTACCTTCCACGATGGCGAACATTATGGATTTACTTTTAGATTTTAAAAAGACGGTCAAGCAGAATCCCGACATTTCATATCCTTATATTGGTTACCAAATTTTCTTGATGGTTGGAACCATCCTTGGACCAGGAACTATCTTTCTCATGTTGGTGGGGGCATTCGCTGTCGCCTTCAAATTGGATCAGTGGGACAGTTTCTTATACAACTTTATTCCAATTTTACTTTTTATTTTGGTGTGTTTCTTCTGCAAATCGGATATACAGGTAGGTTTACTGTAAATGTGTAATATATATTATAGTGAAACTATATTTTTAAAGGAGAATTTATATCGAAGGTTCCCTGAATTTCAGCTAATGGTTGCGGAAGTTTTGACAACGATATATGCCTTGGCTATGGTGGCAGTTGTGGTGGCTATGGTCTTGCAAATCTCCCAAGATGGGCTGGTTGCTCCGTCCTCATTGTTCTTGATAATTATAGCGGCCAGTTTTATTATAGCTGGGATAGTACATCCGCTAGAATTTTGGTGTCTTCCTCATGGATTCTTGTACTACATAACTATTCCATCTATGTACCTCCTGCTGATGATTTATTCCTTGTTCAACTTGAATGTAGTATCTTGGGGAACTCGAGAGGGTCAAAAAACTAAAACGAAACAGGTAAATCATATTATATATTCATGTCTGTGATTTAACTTCTTAAAAGGGCATTCAAGATCTTAGGGGTGCCAAAAAAGGGCCCTTATATCGTGCGGTCCATTAAAAATACTCAAACCCAGTGCATAACTAATGTACTTCTAATATTACTTTTAAAAAGGAACTGGAAGCGGAACAGAAGGAAATGGAACTGTTGCAAAAGGAAGCTGAAAAGAATCAGAAGAAGAAGGGATTGCTAGCGGGACTCCTACCTGGGCTGGGTGTCAACAAAGATAACAAGGATGCGGATGGCTCATTTGAAATTTCGTTTGCAGGCTTGTTCAAGCTCATGTGTTGTGTCAAAGAGAAGCCAGATGAAGGTAAAGATAAACTGGATTCGATTGCTTTAACGTTGATGGAAGTTCAGAAGAAAATCGAATCAATGGAAAAGTAAGTGTTGGACACTGAACTATTATTAGCTATGTCAACTCCCATTTCAACTTTAACATAAATCAAATCAGAAGGTATTTGTTCGGGTAGATGGTTTACAAAAAATGCTCATTTTTTACAGAACTGTTGATAGACAATTCAATTTCACCAGAAGAGTTTCGATAGCTGGTTCCGGATCTGGAATGCTCGATCCTGTGCTCGAAGAGGAATTAGAAGATGCAGCCGCTCAGATACACACCGCTCTTTTAGCAAACGCTCCTGGCTCCGACAATTCGGATAGTGATAAGCCTAAGAAGTCAAACATCAAACGGGATGATTTGATGAACCCGGAGTGGATGGAAGAAAAGGATTTGACACCTTTCGAGGTGGATTTCTTGTCAGGACCAGAAATCAGATTTTGGGAGGCAATGATTTTAAAGTATTTAGTTCCTTTGGATGCAGACAAAAGACAAGAAGTAAGATGACTTGAGAGATTGGGCTTGGTTATGTGCTTTTTCCATTTAATTTCTTGAGTACTACTTAAGGTTTCAATTGATTTTTGATTACAGAAAGAAATGGCTGGGCTACTTATTGACTTGAGAAACAAAGTGGCTTTCACTTTTTTAATGATCAATGCTGTCTTTGTCGTCCTCTTGTTTCTGTTGCAACTGGAGAAGAACTCGGTGCATGTCAACTGGCCATATGGAGCGGAAGTAAATGTTACTTACAGAGTTAATGCTGCTGAGGTAAGTATCATTTTCCCCTTATAAAGTTCCTATTAAAACCGTATCACTATTCTAATGATTGGGTTGATTTAGATTGCCGTATCATTTGAATATCTGGAACTGGAGCCGATTGGAGTTGCCTTTGTGGGGGTTTTCGGACTAGTCCTAGTGATCCAATTCATAGGAATGATGATTCACAGAATGGGAACATTCTTCCACATTATGGCCCTCACAGTTTTAGAGTTTTTCAACAAAGATACTAAATCCATTGAGAATGAGGACAAAACCATTAAAGAAGGGATTGGACTAATTAGAAAACTACAGAAGGCTAAAAGAGCTGAAGGTATTATATAACTGTTTTTCAACTGATATATCCTTGTGTGATCAGTCTTTCCAATGTTTCTTTATGCTTCGTATCATTTAGCGAAAAAAGAACAGCAAAAAGCTGGTCGCAAGTCCCAATTTCCTGGAAGAAGAAAAACGATAACTAACCTAGAACGGACGAGAAATCAGGACAAACCAGTGCACGATTTAATCCGAACGTTTAGCATGAACTTTAAAGGTATGTTGCCGTATTTGAAATACACCAGTCCACCCACAATGTGATTTCATTTATCATTGGTACGGATTTTATCATTAGATCCTGAAATACGGAAGAGTAGCAAAATATTCCAAAGTGAAAAGGCTAAACAGACTTTTGAAGCAATGAAAGAGAGGCGAAACACCGTTTTGGGGAGACGAAGTTCCGTAGTGGAGAGGAGGAAATCCCAAGTAGGTCTTGGCCAAGATCCAATAGGTAGATCTAGAGCAGACAGTTTAACAATTTCTACTGGATCGGATGCTCGTCCTATGCCTCCACCAGGCAGATTCCAAAAGAATGTTTCAAGGTACAGCGGAAAGCCCCAAGGGGAGCAATACGAAATGACAGAGAGAAAATCATAAACCTGACAGTTAATTAAAGCATAAATGTAAATAAACCTTTATATAAATGTAATAAAAGTCTCTAAAGAAGAAACAAGTTAAGATTTGCAAGCAAAATAAAATTATGTTTCCAGCCTGAAATATTCAGATCTTACATGATTTATTATATAAAACTTGAAAAAATAACTTAATATTTCATCTTAAAAATCACAAGACAATGCGTCATTCTGTTACGTTACGTAGTATTTACATTACGGGCTTTCCTCAGTAGAAGTATATTCCGTATACTGTGCCGTTGCAAAACATAGAATCCTAAGGGCATTACATATTCGCAATATTAATATTACGTAGGATTCAACAGGCTATTGCAATTATTTAAATTCGCGAAACTTACATTGAGGAAGGTGTACGTGGCCATACAGTCAGCTTCAGCATCCCAAAGACATCTCGTTGCACTGGAAGCCCCTTCACCTCTCCGCTCACCTATTGTAATGTGAGTAATGATCTTGTACCGTCTGTAATTTTGACTTTTAACTTTTTCGTGAATATCCTCAACAAGTAGTTTTATCCACTCCTCACATTCCTCCGGAGTAAACTGCTTCCCTTCAAGCAGTTCTTTGACAGCTCGCTCTATTATTACTTGCACTGTGCCAGGGCGAAATTTTTGACTTAGATCCGGTCTTATTTTGTAGCCAACGTTTTCATCAGTAGCTACCGTTTCTCCAGGCAGTTTATCACTTTTTAAAGCGCCTTCTTTGGCACCACCATCTAAAAAATATTTCTCAATAAAATCCCATATCCTAATGAAGTGATATTTACACCCAGTTATATAACAATATATACCTGTGCCAGGTGCAGTTTCCTGTTGTACTTCATCATCAGGAATCTCCTCATACTCCACAACTTCCTCCAAGTCTTCCTCATCTTCAACTTCGACGTAAAGTCCTTCCTCCAGCTCATCCACATCAAAACTCATCTTATTCCTGGTGCCATCCTTTCGCTTCTTTTCACTACCAACTGAGCTACGTTTTTGTCCAGAAGTCTCAGCTGTAGTTACATTGGCTGGTTGGTCACCAGACCCTCCACTCCCACTCCTTTGATCCTGTTCCCCACTTCCTGCAGATTCTTTACGTACTTCAGCAGCCGCGTCCTTATCAGCACTAGGCCTATTGCTTCCATGCTCGCGATCGTCACTTCCACCCCCTCCTGAAGTCGCTACTGAACTTTTCCTTGGCTCTGCCATTATCAGATCCCCTTTGAAATCAAAAAAATCTTCTCCACATTTGATACTATCGATTCCAGTCCTAAAACAGTGGGGAAATTATGACAATTTTTAACAAGGCTGCAAAAACATTCAGTGCACCTTTTCTCGTGCATGTATAATATTACAGTAATTATTTTTTATTATATTACCTTCATGATCCTGATAAAATTATCCACATTATGATTCGCCGACAGTTTTCTTGTCATTTCATCCATCCATAGATACCAAAATGAACGGAAGAATTCAAAAAGAATGATGAATGAGAGTGGATGAGCGGATGCGGTGGTAGAGCATAGAAGAAAGAACTCTTAATTCAACAATCCACTAGACTAGACAATTTAACCAGTAATGACAATGAATAATCCTGTCATATTCTAGTGAGTCTTGACAAGTGGCTGTTATTTTTCCTCTTCTTGCTAACTAAATCTTTCAAATCGATCAAACTTGTAGTTTCTTAGCAAGAAGGAATGAGGAAAAAAATGAACTTTAGACACGGACACAAGAAGAATCCTGTGTTTACGTTCGATGTATATTCTAACATCCACACCAGCTTTTTTCGTTCCATGTGACTTCATACTTCAGACTTCATTCAGATATGTGCATCATCATGCATTTGGTTGGGCTCTGGACATCTGACTATGAATGAACATCTCCTTGTTTCATGTATGCATTTTGGTTGGTTTGAGTTGCATAAGTGTTCTTTTCATGTTTCAGATTGGGATTTTAAATTGATTTTGTAAGATTTTGTAGTTAGTTCATAGTTGGTTAGCAAGCAGCAAATTATTTAACTTAATAATAATGCTTATATTATTCAGGGTTTTATTCGTTCATGTAACCAACATTCCTTTTTTAAACATTGGTCGAACGATGCATACTTGATAAATTTCATATTGCTTAATTTTACATACTCATGTAAAGAGATAAGAAGTGCATACGCCGAGTAACGAAAGTGTATTGCTAGAAGAACTAGAAACAAAAACAAACATTGAAACACAATACACAAAAACCCTTTAAAAATGAAAGTTTGTTATAGCTCTCTTCTAGTAGAATCTCAACACAAATACTCTTCAATAAAATGTTAACCTTGAACTCTTCCCCTACTTCTCAGAAGAAAGGAAAAGGTACACATTCCATCGTTACATTTCTCCAGCCGTGTATTAAGGGAAGCGTACGGAAGGACTGCACTTCTATATGTATAAAAAGTTTCTTTATATCTACTTGCATGCATTAAGGGTCTGTAATGAAATTTTGATTCCTTAAATGAAACCATTCTACCGATGCTGGAGAGATGTATTGTATGTTTCTTTTGTTAAGCATAAAATGACGCAATAAAAAATGGAAAGTCCAAGTGCATCTGGCATTTCTTGCAACAAGCTAGATGCATCCAGAAATCATGATACCTTAAAAAATGAAGGGGCCCTCTTTATGCCATTCTTTATAAAAAGGAGATTTCCCCTTTTCCCTACATCAGTTTCTTCTCATCTTTTGAATTTGGAGAACACATTTTGTCGTGTCGTTTCTAGGATTTGGTTTGATTATAATTTAGGTTTTATTTCAGAAAGTTCGATTTTGAGCATAAAATGAAGTTTATAACATTCTCGGTGTTTTCAATTGTTTGCATTACAACATGCCTTGTAAGTTGATTTTTACGTTGATTTCTTTTTATCATAATACATAAAAAATTAAATCTATACAGGTTAAGTAAACCACTGGGGCAATGTGAATCAGTTATTGGTTTGGTTGTAGAAAATTAATCACATATTTAACAACTATTTCAGGCACAAGGTATGAGGACAATCCTTGTACATCCGGCTCCATACCCTATAATTCGACTGCGATCCGCAATCGTTCCACCAGGAATGGTTTCTTATGCTCAACAGCAACAGCCGTTAATTTATGGCGATGGCTATAATCAAAACTTCTAGATCTGTTTTTATGCCAACTGTTTTGTACACTGGGGGCGACGTTGACGCTGGAAATATGGTAAGAAAACATAATTCGCTTGACTACTTTACTTTACTCATGTGATTGCCAGGTTATAGACATTCTTACAAAATCATAATTCAAGTACTAAGTATTCTGTTTTAAATATACTATAACACTAGGATGGTTCTGGTGTAGCCTCTGTCACTGAAAACATTATGTCTGTCCGTGCAAGGTCACCAATGCATGCAGAAGAATCATTAACAGGGCAGCCAGGGTCAACTCAACACAAACCCCGTTGCCTTCAATCAATTCTTGGTTGGTATGCCAAGAAGAAGGTGGCAGGAGTTTTAGATTCATTTGATCCTTCCGGACCTTCCACTTTACCTGCACCTCCAAGTCTCCCCCAAAGTCAGGGACACGGACAGGGACTTCAAGGGGGTGTAATTTATCCAAATACCAATACTCAAGACAGTATGAGACCAGGATTGAATCAAGCTTATCAAGCGTTGAATGATGCAAAAAATAAGGAGGCTGGTCTAAATGCAGCAAACGCACAACTGAATGCTTTAGGAAATGTCTTCGGACCTTCAGGAGGATACCCTATTTCGTTTCGCGAAGACGTTGAAATGGAAGAGGATGGCAAGTTAAAAGAATCCTCAACTCAATCAACCGAATCCGATACACCAAGTGCACCTACCATCATCAGCTCTTCAATCTCAACTCTTCCCTGAGTTGCCAGACAGTATAAAGAAATCATTACTGTTTGTCAGTACACAGACCGATCCAGTTTTACTGTTCTATTTATTGATAGAAAAAAACTCCAAAAAATATGTACTTTCATTTCGTATTATGTGAACTTGAAGTTTGTAGTTATTCTTGCATTCTTTCTTGATGAAAGATATTCTTTATATAAATGTTACTATAACTTATATACTTACGACTTCAATAGTTTAAGACATCGCATCAAAATAAAAAACAAATATATATACTGTACATAATTAATGATTTGAATTTCTGACAGACAAACCTACACACTTTCAAAAGGTAGCCGATCTTATATTAGCTAAAATATAACTGTCATTTCCAACGCAATCAATAAACTTGTCATTACTCATCTACGTCAGCAAAGAGAAATGCCAATATACCACGGTTTCCCATTTTGCAATCATCTTTACATTTCCTACATAATTACATAAAATTAAAAAATAATCAAGATTGATCTCATTCAATTGAAATGTTTGCGAGTTGCCTTGAAAATAATGACTTGTCACTACTCTTAAATATCGCATATCTTTGCAAACGCATTGAGTCCTTTCTCATTGTATGTATTTCTTGACACCGTGTATTTGGAGAATTCTGCATCTTGGCTAAATTTCTTGGCTCCTTCCCATGCGTAGAAGGTAGGGCTATGCAAAAAGTAAAAAAAAGTTAGAAAAATCAGCACGAGCAAACGGTGGGTTTGTTTATCCTAAAAGAAAGTTAATAATGTCGAATTTTCTTCCTTTAAATACATACATCCTATAAGGGAAATATTTATTTTTTCAACTTACTTTGTAGGAAGAAACACATTGGTATCTGCATAAATACTGGCATCACGCCGTACATCGTGTAAAATTCTTTCCTTGAATCCTGGAAAACAGCTCGTACCTCCGATGAGGACAATATTATCATAAAAATGATGTTTTATTGGCTCCGGAAAAGATTCAATTACAGTCACAATAGCTTCAGATATTCCCATTTGCGGAATTCCAACATCAGAGGGGTGGAACAATAGCTCTGGTACTGTAAATCTTTCATTATTAAGCCTCAAAATCTGTTCATTGTCCTTAGCCCTTTTCCCAGTCTCCTCCAACTTACGAATGATATCCCCTTCGAATCGAACTGTAATCTGGGAGTACATACTCCCTCACAATTGTGTTGTTTTCCGATAACTTCTTCTTGCTAACTTCCACATCCTGACTGAAGTCAGTAGACACATAACAAACATCCTCTTTCACTTGATTTATCAAATACGTTTCATCCAGAACATGAAGTTGTCTGTAAGAAATGATCTCCTTCAAATGATTAGTCAGCGCCTTGCCTCCCACATCTATTCTGCGCACGGACTCGGTCACCTTCACTCCATTTACGTAGGGCACAATATGAGTAAAACTGTAGTCCACAATCCACCACCAAAGTACACGAAGTTTTCTTCTGGATGCCTTCCGTTATCGAGTAATAATAATCAGCACTAGTACTGGATGATGTTCTGCATAATGAACGAAACTCATACTCTTCAAACAACAGCTCACAAACAGCTTCTTGAAGGGTTTTGAAATTGAAGTGGGGTTCCGTAATCACAATATTCGTCTCTGTTGGAGTCACGTCAAGAACATCTTTGCCAAAACAATAATCCCAAATAGTCTTTTGCGTGTCGGCATTAACCATATAACCTTTTTGGAATGGTAAAATAAAAAACAGCCCGGAAGTGTCTCGACAGTCGTCAATCTGATCACCGATGAAAGGTCGTCGTCGTTCACTCCTTGCTTTCGAAATGCAGTTTGGGATTAGTCTGTAGAATATTAAAAATGGAGGAAAAGGTGTAAAATCGCAGTTAATATAAACAAATCAAATGTATTGTTGATTGCTATTGCTATTCCAGGATATATGTAAAGATGATTGCAATATGGGAAACCGTATTTATCTATAACCTTTATTGTGTTAAAATAAATACATCGTCTATTTAAAACAAACAATTAACAATAATCACAATAACAATAAAACCACCTCAGTAGCCATCATCAGTCATCAGTCATAAATCATGTTTGTCTATTAACAATAAAACTAACTACAAATGACAAACTAAAATCCGTACCTCGGTTTCTCTGCTGTCGAAAACCCAGCTTTGATGGAATAACCACCATTATCAAGAATTAATGTAGGCATGTTAGCCTTTACTTCAACAACTGTCAACTTTTGACAATTATAAAACTAGCAATATTTGAGGAAATGTGAAAGGTTTAAGAACTGATTTTTTCTCACAAATCCGGTCTCAATGGATTTTGGCTTGCCAAAAGAACGGAGCAAAACAAGTATCAAATGCACGCACAACATGGATATGAATATTTGGGGCGATCTGAACCTTTAAATCTCAATTTGTGCATGCTACAACTTTTTAACCGTCTTTTGTCCACCCGTTCTTGCAACATTTCTACCTATTACTACGGTTGAAATAAATTTATTGCTTAATTTTTATGAAATTCGACTGCTAAACCACACAATCTGAAGAGATGTGGATTACAAGTATCAAATATCAGTAATTTCATTGATTATTTATGTCATTAATTTTGATGCGTCACGTCGGTTCGGTATTTGGCACATTGAAAAGTACAAATTGATGAATAAGTGCAATGTATCTCCTTTTTGAAAATTAGCTGAATTAACAATGTTATTTTGATATTTGATAATATGTTTTATGTACTAACTGTTTTTATTTCAATATAAACTGGCGTTGTACAAAAAAAGGTCATAGTTCATAGGCTTACTCATGTTCGTTCATAATTATGTTATATATATGCAAATGCGTATTTGGTTAGTTCAATTAGGCATTTTTACAATCTGTTTCAACTTCCTCTCTCTCTTCGGCAAATAATTATACATTACTACAAACACGTTCACAATAAAATCTTATCATTTCTAGTCGTTTGCTTAAAATACATATAAAATAGTATTTTTCAGTGATTAAGCACTGCATAATACTAATTCGCTGTTTAAAAATCCTGCATACACATACCTATTGTAACAATATTCCAAATAGTAGTTTAAGGAATTTGTTATCGGTTATTGTTATCGCCCAATACCTTTTATAGATTGAGAAGCTAGCATAATACCTTAGCTTAGTTGCTAGCCCATGCATAAAATATTCATCATCACTTGAGTACACGCGATTAAATTCATGGACCACTACAACATATTTCCTTTGCATTGAATTAATTGAATAAAGATTACTAAAAGTAAGATATATATATTTAAAAAATTGAACATCTTTCTTGTTGAGACTGGGATGGTAGGTGGTACCTACGTGTTTGCTCTAAATATGTCTTATATAATTATCCTTTCAGAGTAAAGTCGAATTGTCTTTTCCAACATTTGCAAGATCCAGGGATGAGGAACCAATCATAGAAAAGTCTAACTTGATAGCAACCAACGTCATCATATCCATCACAGATGGGTGGACTACTTTTTGAATCTTTGAGAGATCTTATGGACCTCTTTTTGAAGGGTAGCCCCAATTCATTGCTGTAATTACTTCCGCTACTCTCTAAAGACGCTGATCCTTTACTGTATAGATAGTCAGGGTATGCATCTCCATCACTTAGAAGAGGGGTTGCTTTGGTTGTCGTCGGTTTTGGAGTCGTTGGGAACGTCGTGTCAGGGTAAAACATTTCAGCTACGAGAAGACTTTGCCATCTTGGAGATGTTTTGCAGGAACCATCCATATAGTAGCAGTTAGACTTTAGACACTTGGTGACTTCTACGGTTTGAGTGAAATAGCCTTCTTTTGGTATTTGCACAACGTATCTCCAAGCTCCTTCATGATTTCGTGCAAATACTGGAGTAAGATACTCTGCAGCAGAAGGACAAGGTGTGGGAGGAAGTTCTGCTGTGCTTGGATTATTATTTGAGGCTCCTGTGTGGAGATGCTTGGGTGTTTTTGCCCAGTCGCCTCCACCAGTGCTAGTGGCAGTTCCCACCGGCACTGTCATGTCTGGTCGAGTATGAAACGCTTGTCGAAAGTGCTTCTTTTGGTGGTGGTTGTGACTTTGGTGATGATGATGGTTAAGGTTATGGTGGGGATTAGGTGTTCCGTGTTGACGACGAACTTCGCCGGAAGCGTCACGTTGTATGCTATGTGGTGTTTTGCCCCACATAGCGTTGTATAATTTGCACAAACGGTTGTAATATCCCCTATGAAAAAAGTCACACGTTGTTGTATAATTCCTACTGATAAAAATATATCATGCTTGATGGAAATGAATTAATTTATTACAGTCGGTTTTCACAAAATCCGTTGACAGGATTGGTCGAGCCATGTTGTCGTCTTTGTCTGTTATTCGCCATTGAGGGTGATGGGTCATCATAGTAAAAGCTGTCTGGATAAGACGCATCAAATAGTAGAGGATTGGGGTCAGCTCCCTCCCTCGTTGCTATTCCACGCTTTGCACGGTACAAGTGCTCTCTGTAAAAAATATGCATAAACTTTATCTTCTGCACAAAATGTTTGTATTTAAACGAAGGTTTAAAATAACAGCATTGCAAAAACTATTTGCGCTGACAGTAATTGATATTTAGCGTACGTTTGGGGGCTGAATCAAGTAATTTCCACCCATCGCATATTTAGCCACTTTAGGAAGTGACTTGTCAGATTTGAGAATTGGTAGAGCACGTCGAAAGAAATCTAGCGTTTTATTTTTGATTGTTTCGCTGTAAACAGAATTCAAATACCAATATTTGTTTACTCATGCTGACTTGATGAAGTAACGGATTTTAGTAAATGTGTATAGTTTGATTTTTTTAAATGTTACAAAGGATATGTGCCTCCATCAAGAAATTTATGACCCATGGGATTTTGTGGAACCAATCCTGTATTCAGATCACCGCACAAGTTGTCTATCCAGTTCTCCCGTACATTTTGAGCTGTAAACCATAAAGAAAGTGTAACACCTTAAATATTGTTATATCTAATAAGAGCGCTTACCCACTTTACATTTTGATAAACTTACGAAGGCTATTTTTCATGTGAGATTGTATAAGGCGGTGGACGAACTGTAGGAGGGTTGGAATGTGGTATCTGGACAAAAACGCCTTCATTCGGACTCCTCGTTTCTGGTCTACTGCTTTCTGAGGCATTACTGAAACTATCTGGAAACTTCAAGTGTCTATGATGATCATGTCGACATTCCACTGAAGACAATAGGATTCCCACCACAAAGATATAAATTGCTAATGAGCTGCTACAGCTAATTAAATAAGTCATCGTCATCGCCTTCCTAGTCATTGTGGGGATTCCTCTTAAGAATGAATTAGTTCCGTGGGGGTGGGGCATTCTGAACTTCACCAAAGTTTACAAGCGCATGTAGAAAAATATAGAGTTAAAGATGACGCTGCCTCCCAAAGCAGGTATGTATCTACAAAGAAAAAAGGAGAGATTCTCGGTACAGTAAAATTAGTCAAGACTATTTCAAAGAGACTAAAGAGCAACAAGGTCAAAATCCGTGTTAGCGGAAAGGGAGGGTGAAGCCTAAAAAGATTCGTATCGATTCATCTCATCATTAGCATGAATTGTGACTAATTTCCTTAAACTTATATCCCTGCTACACGTTTCTCTTGGTCGTAACTTCATCTGTCGAAATTGTCAAATTCATTTTCTTCCGTGGTAGGTACTACATCTGTATCTCCATAATGAATGTAATGTGTAACGAGTACCGGCTGTATATATGCGTAAATAAAATGTCCCATCCGCATCCAAATTCTTTATGCATGCTTACCAAAAAAGTAAACACCAAACTCAATGGATGCGTTACGTTACTAGCTCGTTTTAAACATTCAAAGTAAGTCATTAGGTTAAACAAAGAAAAGAAAGATGCGAAGAGAACCAGCACAAATCGACTTTTCTCTTTACAAGTCATTTTTACTCATGTATGTAATACCCTTATCAAACTGTCAGCTATAAGAATCGAATGTGAAAATCAGCATTTGATTTTTTACCATATTTTATTATTTTGCAGAACTAAAAGTGACAAGTACAAAGTACAGTGAATTTCATCGGCATGATTTCGTCTTGTTTACACGTTCTCATTACAACAAAACTCATTACATTACAGACATTAAAAAGGTACTAATAACCTCTCAGTCAGTGTACGTTTTTATTTTCTATTTTAAGCTGGTGGCTGGGAAGAATAATAAAATCTTATTTTCGCTGTCAAAATGCAAGCATGACATCAATTACTGGTGGTGGTCCTTGCCATCTGTCATCATTTATCAGTCATCAGATTGTAGGTACATTATGTACAAATGTATTTTTATCCTTAAGGCATCTCAAACTGTATAATTCCATATCTTAGATCGTAGATAAATGAGCTGGGATGTGTAATGTCTAAGCGTAGGTGTGGGAAAGAAGACTGGATTACTAAAAGTCAACAGCAGAAATGCATTTGTGATTTGCAACAGTAACAATGGCGTCAGCTCATTAACACATTTTAAAATGGAAACAGACATGACAGGAGTGTAATTGCAAATGGTTTGGTTGGGGTTTGAGTAGACTAATACGAAAAAATATTATGCATGCAAACAATCTCCTGCTGAAAGCGGCATTGTTCTTATAAAAAAGCTGAGAGAAGAGAATATATAAAACGAAGATGAAACCACACTTTGCCCATTCGCCATTCACGAACAAGGGAACGAGTTGACAGTATGACACACCTTTTACAACAAAAAAAATCTGACAAACATGGTTATGGTTATAGTTTTCAATGGGCATGCAATAAAAAAAGTAACAATTTATGCCTAAAAACTCATGTCACGTCTATCATTGGAGTTCATTTCTTTTCTGTTCTTGAAAAGGAAGAGTGAGACCTGAATGAACTAAGAAGAAGAAGATATATGAAGTGATGAGAATTTTTATGGTCAGCAACAAAAGATATGCACATATATTTTTTGCAATGCAGAGAGAGAAAGAGAGAGAGAGTGTAGTGAGGTTAATATATTAAGCCATATTCTGATGTTGCATCGCATTTGCATTACAAAGTACAAAAGTGCAATTTTATGCGTAAAGGACTTTACTCCATTCTGTGCAGATATCTCTGGGAATTTCGCACAATATTTCGTGACTGTGACTGCAAAATAAAGTTCCACTTCACTTTTTTCAAATCTCTTTTGATAATAATATGGAATGAAATAATAATTCAACACGAGACCTCAATAAGAAATAAGCCTGAAAGTAATAGTAAAAATAAATGAGATGATGATGATGATATGGTCTTGGTGTTTTAATAAACATTACTTTTTTCACTTTCATACAAGTTTGCCCTGCATTTTATCAGAAGAGGTGTTAAAAGTTGGATGTTTCGTAAAATAAAGCATGTATAATGTATGAGCCAATAATTCTCATTGGAAATAGGATGGCTATTTAAATAAACTAATCTCTTTTTTTGAGTCGATAACATTTTGATAACCTAATTAATTGTGAAGAAATTTCTTTGCCAATAAAAACGAGTGACAATAATACACTCCTGAATTAAAATAGAGGAGGCGATATACATTGAATTTAACTCATCAATTGAAACGAGACGCCAGTGCGATTTATTCAAACAACTCAAATGGAATTCCAATGAATATAGGCGTACAAGTGTGTTTGCTTGACTTGCAAACATAAAAAAATGTTGCCTTTAACTAAATTTATTGGTGTATCTATCTATCTTTGCATAAATGAAATGGGAGTCATCATCACGTATTAAAATTACGACTTTGCTCTTGAAAAAATGAATGCCCCAACGTTTTTTACGCTACCTAATGAGTTGGTTGAAGAGTCAGTCATGCGTAAAAATCTCATAGTTTCATATCCCTTTCTTTTGTCAGAAACCAGGGAATTGGATCGGAAGTCGGAGTTCCTTTAACAGCACGAGCACAATTGACGGTGATGACATTGTATGCAACTAACCTGTTAGTATATGGGGAGTGAGTCGGTATGAGGGTGCTATGTGAATTACATGGGTCATCATGGGTGTATCAAGTTTGCTATGCATTACAAACAAGCATAGTAAACTTTTAAAAAGTGTAACAGTATGCATTCAATCCAACATTTTACAATATTATAGTTTGAAGAGAAAAATGGCAGCTGAAAACATTATTTGAAGCTTGTGCTGTTACAGAACCACCGTGATTGACTTTGAAAGCTTTCTTACAGACACATATATTCAGGCACTGAAAACTTTATGATCAGATCAGTTCTGCTTACGTTGCTAATATGCCGGTTTTTCCCTTACCTGGGAATCTACAGACTACAGACAGAGGCAGTCGCAAACAAATTTAAATCTGTTATAACCACATTATGTTATTTTTAAAACTATAATTTCAGCATGAGATGTACAGATGTACTTGAATGTTATTGCATACGTGGCGGTAGGTATTGAAGGATGCATTTTATGCAAGTGGGAAATGTGATACGGGAAAAGAGGAAGAACAAAATGGAACAACCTTTTCTAACTACAACTTGATCGCTTTTACTATTCATAAACAATGGTAGATTCTGTAAGGTTTTTAAACGGCATTTCTGAAAATAATGTTTCTTAGCTTGATTGCTATCCCTATCACTATTAATTGCCAGACTACTTTCGAGCCGCAAGCAAACGCATGTTACATGGCTGGTTAGTTTTAATGTAAAGTTGAATGAAGGTGCCCATAAATACCGAGTATAAAGCAAAGTTAAAACTGTTTCTTCAACCATGTAAAATTGAACATGAATAATCTAAAACAGACTAAAATAATATTTCAATGATGGATTTCTGGAGATCGAGAATATTCCATGCATAAAAGTTATTAATAAATATTAATGATCCATTCTAAAACAAATCTTTGAAAGGCTTGACTAAAGTTAAATTGATTAACAATTTCTGTTCTCACCAAAGAAGTGATAACATTTATTCTCCAATAAGGCTAATTAAGTTATTAACTGTTATTGCCAAGCTATGTACCTTTTCTATATTTCTATTCCTTTCAAAATTGAAATACAGATTGCTATAATTGTAATATTATCAGTAAAAATAGCGAGAGGGTGGGAGTAAAATATTGATAAAACTGGGTTCCCTTCACCTTTAAAATTCCACTGGCTGGATGCTACCACGCTACCAGAACCAGATTAATCGGTGAAGGGAATGGTATGAAGTGCTTGAAGGAAGGATGCCGAATTCATAAATACAACAAAGGTTAACCATAGCCATAACCAACCACCTTAATAATGAAATTTTTATTTACAATAATTGACCATTGGATGATTATAAATCGTAATGTTCAATATTTTATTTGAAATAATCAAAAATTGAATAATGACAAGGCTATATAGACTTTCAACTCGTTAGTGCAAGTTAAGTGGTTAAAAAAATAAAGTTATTACCTAGTTTTGTTTCAATGAGTAGTTATAAAAATAGATGGTTAGACTGACCAAGAAATGTTTGATAGTCATAATTATTCCTAAATCTGACTTTGCCTGCTGTGCTAAACTCAGGACATTCTCACAATTAATTTGAATCCATTTATCTGTAAGTAATCTGAAGAATATGAGGCGTATAATTAAATGATAATTGCTGTATTCTTCAAACCTGAACTGTTTACATTGGATTGGAATAGCCATCATTAATAATAAGTTGAAAGGTCAGTCAACAAGTTGAATTCATTCCAAGTTATGAGATTGCATGTGCAAATTCTCAAATCCAATAATAAATATAATCCTGTAACGTACAAAGTACGTACGTATGACATATTTTTATATAATAATAGCAATTTGCATGGCTGCGAACTGCGAATGACATGCAAATTATCATAAATAGCTTGCTGGAATGATAAATTGCGGCAATAAAAGCAAAAAAGTTTATTGCATGTAATTGTGAGGAGGATTTTCACAAATAAATGACAAAAGTTAAAAATGCACGGAAGAAACTTAACAGCAACAATGGTCAATTAATGAATTCAAGTATCACTTGAGTTTCACGTCCATTATTCTAATCACAACGACTCTAAACTGTAACTTGCATTTAATAACTTTGCTAATCCCACATACTATCCCTGTCGTTTGCAATGTGGACAATTACCACACTTAATCAACTCCTTCAGCGTTGTTTTTTACCTTTGGTGGCGTGACATTACCTGCATATCTATCTACTAACTTAAAATTTGTACTTTTGCTAACCAAAAATCTATTTCAGTGACACAACGAAATGGCCAATGGTGCGTACTCACTCATTGTTTAGTTGATTGTCTGCATGCTTTTCTTCATGTCCCAAAAACTCGTTAAAAATGTAAATTGCACCTCACGTTTACACGTGCAGCAGTTGGCTTTCAGGTCAAATCATTTTCTTACGCATGCTTTGAAATTTGAAATTGCAAATCCAAAATTAGAAATGCCAAACGAGATCTCGCAAGACAGGCAACGAAAGACGACAAATACATACTCTATATTTATTTGCTTGCCAAAAAATCGCCAGTTTATAAAACTAAAGATAATCGTGAGTAAACATAAAATTCATTCTTCTGACTGCTCAATCTACTTGCTCTTTAGTAATCCTTATCCACATTGTTGTATTAACAACCTCGATCATTCTCATTGTTGAAAATTGAAACATGCTTGACAATTTGTTTCAAATGTGACTGCGATTAAAGTGAAATTTGAATTGTTTATCAACGGAAATTTGTAGAGTTTTGCACGTTACATTGATGTTGAAACCGGAAATTGCCAAAAAACAAACTAAAAAATGTCATTACAGTTGAGTACTCATGATTCATACACAGAGACGTCTTATACTTATTATAAGATTTATAAAACAATGTGCTCTCTATCTCTTTCTCTTGCTTGAGTTCAGTCACTCACAAAAACAGTAGCCAACATATCAATTCCAGTTTGGATATTTATGACTTCATTTTATTGCCTCTTCAATTACCCAATCACATTGAAAACGAAAGTTTAATAGCTTTCTAGCCCATACTTTGCTACCAGGCAAGATATGTCGTTGCCATTTGATCTCTATAATTATTACAGGTTTATCAGTTTTCTGAGGCTTTAAACCTCTCATTATATTCACCTCAGATCAAGAGTCAACTGGTTTATCTCATCGAATATTGAAATCAAAGATCAAGAAAATAAAATGGTGACCAATCTTGTTTAAATATGCACTTGAATACCAGTTAGATACGAAAAAATGATAGTGAAAGCAATCCACTTTTTTTCCTTGAAGCATATATCTATTTAACTCATTTAACTACTTCTTTAACTGCTTGCTCAATACTTCAGCTATAATAATACCACCAGAATTAGCAAAATTAAAACAAGAGAAGAAGAGTAAATTTCCTTGCAGCTACTTAGCTTGACAAGCCAAATCAGCCTATTTGCCAGAGGAGTCAAAATGTTAACAATGTTCTTGTCAGTTTTATCAGTGATTGCTGTGTTTTTCTTTGATACAGAAATCTGCTACACTTTCAAATCTGTCAGGCTTCTTTTAATCACTAAATAATTAAAATGAGATGTACAATTGATCCCCTCCAAGGAAAAAGGACGAAAAGCATGTAATTTTTTTTGTTTCTCAATCCCTAAACACGATGCGGTTAAGCAAAGATGATGGTGATGTTGATAGGAAATGAATGAAACCAGTTTCATTTTGTGGCTTTTTATGTTAGTTTACAAACACAAACTCACACTGACTGAGCTATTCAAATGTCAAAGCATTTTCGACAAAAACTCTTGTTCTTTATAAGGAAGAAAATTGTAAGGTGTGCAGCTTAGCGATTGTTTCCCTTTGTTTACATCCAAAAGAGCGAGGCAGATAGTATTTTACTTTCGAAAACGAGAGGATAATTAATGGTATTGCTCCCATAAATTAATTTTATGTATATCAGAGCGTCATGTCATGAGGATTAATAGGAAGATGCTGTGGAGTACTCGTTTTAAAATTATAGATTATCATGCAAATTTATGGCATAAGTACCGTATTAGGATTATATATTGACAGCTTGCGATTGTGTGTTATTTGATACCAATTACCAATATTGTGGAGTACTCGTTTCAAAATTATAGATTATCATGCAAATTTATGGCATAAGTACCGTATTAGGATTATATATTGACAGCTTGCGATTGTGTGTTATTTGATACCAATTACCAATACATATATTGTATATCTCTATATACGTTCTTATAGGTATAGGACTAGGATGAATAAAATATTTGACCAAAGATTAACATCTTATTAATTCAGGATGAATGTGAAAATTTTTTATGAACCAAAATTTCATATTAAAAATAGAAGAAAAAAATATAAAGATGCTAAAGTATTTGAAGACAAAGTAATCTGTTTTTATCATTTGTCCCCGCTCACATGTAAACTGAACATACTCGCGCATGCCATGTAATGCATTCTTGAGGCCCAATCCTACTGTGTAATTATATTAACTAAAAAATGGAATAACAAATACATATTCTGTCTTACAAAATCCAAATTCATGAGCTAAAATATAACGCTTCGTTATAATTTAGCACTTAATACTTTCCGAAGTAACTAATTAATAGAAACAAATTTAGTACCTTTGAAACCGAAGGCAGTGTTTTTCCTAAATGTTTTCCTTATTATGTGTGGTATTGTGTTGCGTGGTACATGTAATGTATGAGCACCTTTTCGGATTCTTTTGAACTGTAACTTTAAAAGAATAGGTTTGGCTTGATATTAATAATCCATGCCTAAGATCAGGCTTCGTTTCGATCCGAACTCACTCATGCCGATTTTCGTATCAAACAACTAAAACCACGCACAACATTAATTTAAATCACTTCACATCTTGCAGATATCAATCTCAAAACTATATCCACAACAAAAACCAATGAACTTTTATTGTAAAATCAAATCACTTCTTCCAATGCTTGTAATCTAACGGTAATTCCCATTTTTTATTTCCACTCCTTCTTCATTTGAAACTATAAGAACATAGTTGGCGTAGTATGAAATGACAATCTTCTGATCCATCCGGTGACAGAGTGCCACTGTGACTGACTGCCTTACTGACTGACAAAGCATAAAAACATAATGAACCCTGTCTTCATTTCAATAATGCTTCATTCATTTAGAGGTGGATTCATTCCATTCATTCAACAATGCTTTAGCTTACTGCAAGTAGAGCTTTAACTAAGATTCAGCTTTGTAGTAACCAAGTTTGCTGAAAATCATATTACATTTATGCCCTTACTACATGATGCACCCCTTAATGTACATAAACATCATATACATTAAGGTCTATCAACGTATTTCATCGGCTAAGATGGTTCGCGTTGTTCTATTATGTTTTAAAGTATCTTCCATAACACACCTGCGAATCCAACCTATAAAGCTTTTCAGCCTGGTGGTGTTGCATATTGCATGTGATGATGAGCTCCACTATATCTCAAATCTTGAGCAAGTGAAATGTGCAACTATATCAAGTGAGAATTTTTTTATGTTGTAAAGATCTAAGGAAGTTCAAGAAAAAAAGGTTCTCACAATGATGGGACGGATGGCAGCTACAGAAAATGTTTTT
>JAANSM010000896.1:0-22311 GCA_036850725.1 Orchesella villosa | reverse complement strand
TAGTAATAAAATGTGTTTTTTTGATAAAAATGAGATTCTTGGAGCGATGAGTTTTGTTTGTGATACATGCAATACAAGTATGTACCTATACACTGTAGTATATGTGAAAAATTTGATGGATTCACATCAGTACAAGCATGGAGCACATGTATGTATTAAGTTCATAAAGTACCCAGTGGACGAAGAGCATACGTTGTGCAATGAATTTTGTATTGACCAATGGTAGCCATTCACATTTTATAACTGGAGAATTAGAGATTTGAAACGTTTTTGAGTTGAAAAGTGATACGAACACTTGTTCATTCATCAAGTTAGATGAATAACAAAACTATATAGTTTGCTATTACTAAATGAGTACCTAAGTGTCCATGAACTCGGCAACTTATTATGACTAATTAGTAAGAAAATTTTATATGCAGAGTATAAACTATGATAGATTCATTTAAAGAATATTTTTAGAGCACTGACCTGTGTGAAGACGAGTATGTTGTTGAACATGCGATAACTGCTTGAAACGGCGATCGCAATAGGAGCACTTGTAGGGCTTCTCTCCGGTATGAACACGGATATGTTGAACCAACTGGTGATTAGATGAGAAAGCTTTGAGGCATTGCTGGCACTGATGCGGTTTTGACAAGGCTCCACTTTCTGAGCCAGAACTTGAACCTGCTCTCATGAGCTGTCCATGTTGTCCAAGGTGGTGATTTTGGGCTGCCTGCTGAACTGCTGCCGCTTGTTGCTGCTGCTGTTGCAACTGCATTGCAGATTTGTGCATGAAAATCTGATAAATCAAACAGATAAACATTTATAAGAATAGGCCAAATATATAATTTAGAATAGAATAATAGATTCACATAGGCATACATAAAAATAGAGCATTTTTATCAATACATACGTATATTTAGGTAATGAAAGCCAAAACGATATAACTACCGAATGTAAAAAGGGATATGCATGCATATCAAGTACAAGACTGACCATGACCCAATACAACGCTGCGCTACTAGCTTTCTAACATCAACCATCAAAAAAATGGAATTGGGAAATGAAAACAGTATGCTGGATTAACAATCTGCAACTATATATTCATCTGATGCTCTTTATCACATTAGATTTCGCATTGGTTTTTCACTTTATAATTTACTCAACATAAATCAAGAATAAGTTTTCATTGAAAAAATTATATTGGCTGGCAAACGTTTTACCCTAACCTCAACTTTGCTGTCAAATCAAGTCACTATTTGGTAAGAGTTGTGTTGAAATATCACACAGTGTTTGACAGAACGTTAGAGTATTGAACGGCAAAAAGAAAGAAAAGTTTTTTTAAACTAGCTTTTATCGTAAAACTCCATTTCTTGACTTGGCTTTGTTTTACCAGCAAGAATTTATGGTGGCATATTAATTAACAGGATTTCATCTTCATTTTGATACATTTTTTAATATTATGCGGCGTGATGAAATCGTTCCACCTTTTTATAACCGTAGCGTATAGCAAACCCTAGATGCAAAACAAGCATTAAGACGCGTTGGTATGATGGCTAGCTTCGGTGAATTCAAATAACGTAGTCAAAAGTTAACGGGAAATGAAAATAGCTTTTTTACGGTGACGTTCCAATAAAGAAACCCTATAATACGAACTTCTCAACAATATATACACCAAGCTTCTGTTGGCAGTTCCATACTTTTTTAGGACTTTTTTCCCTCAATGTCTCCATAAAAATTCTAATAAAGGCACTTATAGAGGCTTCTCCAATCAAACTCATTTGCTGTTTAACCAAACCCGAAACTTTTTCATTTTCTGGGAAAGGGCTCAATCTATATCTCCTTCTTTTCCCTGTCAGTTTTCATGTACTTTTATTCCAATTTCCGACCATAATGATTCTCTCCCACAAAAGCTTGCATTGAACATTTGATATTTGAATAAAGTTTGGTTAGGTAAAATCTCTGCTGTTTGAGTCAAGAGAAAAAAGTGAAGGAAATATCCATTTCCACAAAAAAACTATCCTCGTCATTAACTAATGATACTTGCTAATAATTGTCTAAAGTACGGCGAATTTTATAATGATGAAAAAAAGTCCATAGCTTTTTTTTACTTTCCGAGAACGGTTTAGTAAAATAAAGTAAAAATTGGGAAACGGTGTTACCCCCTTGAAGCACCCGGATACCTCAATTTTCAACAAAAAAAAGTTTTTCACCAATACAATCATTTGATCACTTTGACCTCAATTTCTCTTGTAACAACACTTTTTTAGCTTGCTAACAGTGACCACTGAAACATAATTTAAATTCCAAGCCTCATAATTACATGAGGTCACTGCAGAGATTAAAGTTGTATAGTACAAACACATTATTACATGCATTATGCATAACAGCAGCAAGCATCACATCATTATTCCAGTCACACCTTAAGTCGCTCAACAAGAAATATGAATGCATGCATCTATCAGATCATTTGTTCGCTCGCATTTTTAGCAGTCGGTTTCAGGAATAAGAAGTAGAAATGAGAGATTATGTACAATCGAATTCCGCATTAATTTTTCAGTCACTGAACAGAAAAAAAGTAAATAATGAGCTATTGCAAACCATGTAAGATGATATGCTGTTAAGATGTCAGCTGACAATGCAATAGTGTGTCACTCCCTGTCACAAAAAAGTCAGTCTGTCTCATCTCATCTTTGATATGTCTCTCTGTGACAGAGCCCAAAACGACTCACACGATAAGCCACCTTGTATTATTATCTGTGAGAATAAATATGAGCATGTGCAAAAGTGTGACAGATCGAGTTAAGCTGGTTTTTTAGAAACGATGAAGTACTTGCAAATAAGCAAGGTCATTGAATTATGAAGCCGGTTACATGTTACGTTAATACCTTAATGGATACACTATGTGTTTAATATATACGGAAAGTAACATGTTATTGCTCACTAGGTTGAAAAATGGTAATGAGATGTAGAATTCAGTTCAAAGATGCAGGTAAAAAGACAAATAAACAACATGAAAATGATTTACTCTTGCAGATTATCTTACACCCTGTTTCAAATCCACTACAAGACCAAAAATTCTTATACATTCGATTTATATATACCTACACAACAACCAAAACTGATAAAATTCACAGCATACTAATAATATTACAATTTCGAGTCAGGAAAAGCGCATCAACTACATCAAAACTCAAAATAAAATATACAATTCTTTGAAGGGAGTTAAACAAGATAGTTCGTCAATGACACGAAAAAATACCTTAATGCAATTCGTACTATCTATTCCCAATGCACATCAATTGAACATCCATATCTACTTTCGTATTCATTGAGTGAATCACACATAGCTATATGCTAATATGCTTGTCGCCAAAAGTACATCAATGTCAAAATCTAGGTGTCTATATATCTCTTCTAGTTTTTGTACATTGCACTTTCAATAAAAAAACCTATTTTCCGAAAAGAGAAACTTGAGACCTCATTTCCCCAAAGACTAGAAATACAAATATAATACAAGCCTAACTAACCCCCTCATATATCGATTCCAGTTGAGTAAATAATATGTACCTTTTTTAGTTCTATAAGTTCGGTAAGGATTGATCAATCGCGTAGTATATGATGGCATATCATGACCTTATCTGTGCTGCATGTGTTGACAGTTGCTCACACATAACAACGGTTACAAATCACATATCTCAAGGTACTCCTTTATAATAAGTGTCGACGACACAGGACCGTATCCAGTATATGCACGTATAGAACGAGATTACATTTTCCTTCAGGGAATCATCCAGTCACATGACTTTTCTTCAAAAAAATTGAACTGGGATGGCAAGAAACTTTTTAGTTTACTTCGGCCTATCATAACGAAACATCAATTTTGATTCCAAAGTATGAGATGGCTTTCTTCCTACCAAAGAGAAATACGTGAGAAAAATTGTAATTGAAATGGAAAAAATCACATCATCATGATCAGAGCACCCCTCCTCCAGTTATATAGCATGGATAGCTTCCTTTGAAGTTCTTTATTGTGAAGGGAAACGAGGAGTACTCTAGTGGTATAGTGTAATGTTTATATAACAACTAAATTCACAGTCGACTCGAATGATTTCCTGGAACGCAATTTAAAAAGACGCATCAAAAAATCCAAAAATTGTCCCAAGGACTTCATTATCATCAATCTAGATTGTGCTTTCATCTGATAAGTCATAGGCTCAAACTATATAATAAAAGACTATGAGCGGAATATGACGAAAGCGAGAGAGGAGGAATAGATATATCTATAATGGCACATCAAGAAGAATACAATATGCTAAAATGTGGAATGGTTAAAATAATCATGATACAATGCAATGGTATAAGCAATCAAACTGAAACGTTCCCGTCATATTCATCCTCATGATGATGATAGTGATTGCTACGCTTGCTTTCCGCAGTAAATGGCTCATTCGTCCATTTTTTTAAACCTATACTCCCTTACAGTTTACCCTCCCTCACCTCATTTACATACTGACACAAGTACACATTTTGTAGGGTATGACCAACTTGAGCTTGAAAAAGAGTACTGACTGAATGTACAAAGAGTGCGATTAGACCATGACAGCAATACCGTGATATGGAAAGCTGATGATGAAACACTGCTCATGACATTTTCCGGACGTTTTCTAATAAAAAAAAGGAGAGGGTGGCCTGCGTACATGGTTCTCTATGCAAAATTCAACGGAAGGCCATACACACAAAGCCGTATTCGCTCTGCTTAACAATTGGAGGAGAGAAAAAAATCAACCCCCCTATTCTTCTTTTAAAATGTAATTCGTAATATCATCATAGGCCAAGTGCATACTTCTTTCCATTTTTTAGCTTTTGAAGCTCTTCGTCATTATATTATGGTCGTCTCATGTTAAGCCTTAAAAAATCCGACCAACTAAACCATTTCGGATAAAACCAAGTGCTCAAGTGTAAAATCTAAAAAAACTAATGCTAAAGCTACGTAGTGAGTTCCCGTTCTCATTTTTTGGAAAGAAGTATGTATATACGATGCAATCAGGGTAACTTTTAGATGAGACATAAAGCATAATGCACATAAAAATGGTAGATTATGTTCCAAATATATACAAGTTTATATCTCAGACACCCAGCCACACAACTGTGTGTTCCGAAGCATCATAGTAGCATCACGTCATACTTGTACATAAATATATGAGGAGTAAGCTTACAAAAAATGGGAATGAGTCATAAAACGAAGGGTGGGAGAAAAATACACTCCGGTAGGGGAAATAAAATTCGGAAAAAATCCAACTTTTCTGTTCCTCATTTCGTTCCCCATTTTTCTTTGTAGCACACTATATGCATGCAGGCGTATTTAATGCATCCATGGCTTATTTAAGCTTCAGCGTGGTGGAAGCAACATACATTTTATGCATGTGAGCAACATAATTGCTTCAAGCATGCATACATCATATATTTCACCGGTAAATACTATACGGCTTTTTATGTGTTGAATACGGATATATAGTACACATTATGGATGTATATAACAGCAAATATAAATGCACAACTTATCAAATTTAAAGCCAAGGGGAGATTCCAAAATGCATCAATTTATGCTGCTTCACTTATCTAAAGATTCTTTGCCGACAATTCTTTTATTAGAGAATTTCATAGACGATCTTACTGATTCACCAAGATTGAATTTCAGACAGAGTTCAGTGAGGAATGATTTTGATTTTACACAAGTTTGCTATAGCTTTATATATTATAAAATAGAGCAATGTTTTGGACTGTATATACTATACACTATGGCATCTATTTCACTTAACCTTTTCAAGTGTACATATTTACTTGAAACTGTTTATCAATAGAAAAACTCAAAAAATGAATATGCAAAATGTCCAATATAAAAGTACACTGATGAGAAAGACTACAACAGCTTTCAATACACTAAATGTGTATATTGTATTGATTTACATAAAAAAGCGTCTCTGATGATGATTATGATGACGATGATGTATACTAGAGTTTATCCAATGTTTTTCTTCCCACGAGAATACTCGAAATGCATTTATTTCGTTAAAGTGCTTATAAATGTATTCTCCAGAGATGGAATCTCTATTTCCATTCGGTGTATTCAAAACTACAGTAAACATAGAAGTATTAACTTAGTTAGTGCCTGACTCTTGCTGACTTTGGTTGAAAAATTGGTTGGATAAGTTGAAATGGATCATTTTTGCATTACAATATCAAATATAAGTAAACGATGCGTATAAAAATGGAAAGCTTTTATCTGAAACATCCCTTTTTTTAATACCAAACCCACATAGTAGTGGCATTTAGTAACCAAAACCCATCTTGTACTTTTAATATAAACATACAGTGATTCATCAAGCTGAGCATCAACAAGAAACCGTACCACCGTACAAGCTACTTCTGTCTGCACTCAACGAGTAAACACTCATACTTGAAGAGTTGAAAAAAAAACCACATATCAATCATATTCTAGACTAAATCAAAAAAGGATCGTTGCCCAGAAAAAATACTCGATAAGAAATTTAAATGCAAGGTATATAAAAACTGGGAAGCAACGATCTTGACATGGTTAATGGAGAGGCTGGACGCGGAGGTCAATTCTTTAAAGGCAGAGTTTCTCGCCAGCCCCATTAGAATGGGAGGGCCAGCAGGCTGTATATGTATTTATTATTTTCGATAAGAATCTTCATTTCTGCTGCTGCATTACACGAGAAGTCGAGTTGGGAATACGCGTTTCTCGGCCGACAGACGCTTTTATACCATTTTCTCATACGTCAATACCAAAACTTTCATTCTGTTGCTTACTACAAAGCTGAGAATTGTGCGATGCCAATACATTCCTATGAATATAAATGGACTTTCAATACAGTTCATATAACAGAATACTCCTGTGTTATTTTTTTATTTTATAATTACCTAGCATAAAGTATACATATCAAACACATTCACAAAAACGCTGATATGGCTAGCAGCAAGGTTGATGCATTTGTTGTGGTGCACCGGGTGAAAAATGAGTGAATCTAGAAAATGCACGAACAATCAAAAAAGTCTACAGTTGTGGCAGTTATAAATATTTTTTTATGAAAAATTATACACCACCTTTTCAATATGAATAACAAAAAAAAGTTTCATGCTCTTTTTGTTAGGACAGGTAAACATAATTCTTATTCGACGTCTACCGGTCCGTAAAAATCAATTCATAGATAAACATAGCCCTTGTTTTGCTATATAGTTCGTGCATATATGCTTCACTCATTTCTAATGAAAGGTTAAGTGTTTCTGTGGCTAATTATGATTTGGGCATTCTGCAAACACTCGTGGTAGAGAATATAATATTGATATTCCTACAAATACTCCAAAAAGGTAAATGTGTACGTAAGATTTTTGTGATTACATAACACTACATTTATGCTAGCTGGTATTAAATGCCAGATATGATTCCCAAATACCTGCTGTTTATCATTTGTTTTTTTTACATTTGATTCGACCCTGATAACTGTGTAAAGAAAGAAAAAAATTAGAAGTTTGAGTAGCAACTATTCTCATTGCCGAAAGAGCTATATTAGCTCCCTAATACACGAATTGAAGGTATTGTCGTCGCCTGGATGGTCAATTACAGATTCATGAATGTTTTAGTGGTATGTGCGCAGTGCTCACTAGAAACTATTTACATTTTTACCTCCGGTTTTTACTAAACTATCCATCTCCAGTCACCGGTTCCAACGAAATTGGTTACAATACAAGCTAAACTACAACTGTCGAATGTTTCCATAATTATTCGAATTTTTGTGAAAGAAAGTCAATTGTTTGTCTAGCCGGTAATTCAACACCAGCCTATAAGAAAAAAAACTAACTGAATGAAAGAACCAGAAGAAAAAGCGGTATACGATCTAGATTCGGTTCTTTGTCTAGGAAGAAATACCTGTAATCAGTGATGACTAATAATGGAGTAGAAATGCGAAAAACTTAACATCACATCGTAATGTTTCTCTTCTTTCAAACACCGAGGGAGCTTTTTATTACCTAGTTCGATAATTTAGTCGGATAATACATTATATTATTGTATATACATACCTTGCTTACACAAATTGTTTGAATTTGAAATTATTTTATACTTGTGGGCTAAGTCAGCACAAATTATCAGTAATAGCGGAACCCCGAGTAAAAAAACGCAGACAGTTTCATCAGCACAGACCATAAAAGTGGACGACCTATTGTTTATACTTGACTACTATTATGAATTTATCTGCCTAATGAGTTTGATATTGGTTATTCGAAGTCTTTGCATTACAAATACCATCTAAAAGTTAAAACATACGATCTGACATAACATCAACTGTGTTTTTTATATCCAACTTAGTAAAACATAAACATGTCCCTACCCTAAAGTTCTCAACATTGTGTTTCATAAAAAATAAGTATACGAAAAAAATATGAGAAAGTAAAAAAGGACGGTCGTAATTGATGCATTACATTATGTTCTGGAGGGCTGGTCCATGTCAGAAAAAAACAGAAAAGGAGGAATCACTAGAAAAGTCATCATGTAGATATTCTGTTTTCACCATGCTTTTATACTAAAGCCCTGGCTTCCCTTTCAAAATCCCCCGTTATCTTATATTTACCAAACATGCTGATGCGATGAAAGCAAAAAAAAGTATTCAACACAAAAACTTTGTAAGTGTGAAAAATGAATGAGCGAATAATAATGTAAAGAGGCGAACATAGAATATCATGTTGGAGTTCGAACTCACAACACAACTATATAATGCTACCACTGTTTCCCCCAAAAGAAAGGATAATGTGGGTTGCATGCACATTAAAAGAAAATCTCTGTATTTTTTGGTTTATGGGAAACAAACACACAAACAACTTGGAAAAGAATCAGAAACAATATATATCATTCCAGCATTTTATCCAGAAAGGAAAATGTAGTGATCCAGAAGAAAGCTTAAACATTTACATGATCATGATGTATGTATGTGTATCATTCGTAGAGAATGAGATGGAAAAGGAAGGCAATAAATAATCGTGTCTTTTGTGAAGAAAAGTCTACATTGTTTTGCAAAAAGGCTGAAATGCATGAGTATTTTTATGAATGCGTTAATGTACTTTTGTATAGTGTTTCCTTCATGCTGCCTCCTCCTCACTCATAAAAACTATTGAATATGTATGCATGCTCTTTGCTAACCCAAATGACCGACCAAACCTTCCCATTCCCATCATCACTACACAATACATACACGAAAGATGAGTGATGCTAACTAGAACATTCACTTTTATGCAGACTCTCCTCCCACCCTATTTTTTATGAACTAAAATTGAATAAACGGAACAAAAACAACAAGAAACTGGCATTAGCTAGATACTATAAAACGTCATCGTGTGCTTTCAGCTTTGTTGTTGTGTGAGCATGAGAGCCATGGCTATTTCAAAGAAGGGTTCAGAGAGTGATATATCTTTTGTATGTAAAATAAATAAAAAATAAATGAGAAAAGAGTGGATGTTCTATATAGTTTCATGTGTGCGTGTTTAAGGAATAAATATGAATTCAGGACATTTTTGAAAGGATAATAATATAGAGATGAGAAAATATTCATCATCCCTTAGCAAGTTATACACTTTTCATGCTTTATCCATCCAATCTTTTCTAATGTTTAGTAGCTCATATAAAATTATATAAACAACTGTGAAACGTCCATTTGACAGCTAGCTCAAGTGAAAATTCCTTTGTTTTTGCTTTGATTCTAAAGAACAGAAAGACATGGTGAAAAGAGGGAAAGATACAGATTTCATGCCATGATTTTTGGCATTAAACGTCTATCAAAGGGTGCAATGTTTACACATTTTCCAATATGAAGTGTCATGCTTTTCCTTACAACAATGTAGTCACACTTGGTTTTATTCTCACTTGATGTAAATATATATATATATCCCTTTGTGAATTACAAGGCAATCACTGTAAAAATAGGAAACGTACACATCCATGAATAATACTCTATTTCTATAGATTTCCAAAAACGGTTTGTTTGAAGAATGGTAAAAGTAAAAAACATGAGCTCTCCTACTTACAGTAAATGACAGTAGAACACAAAAATCCATTATGGTTTTTATGAATTCATGCAAGCATTCTTACAAGGGTTTCCGGTAGATTTCCTGGAATCTAATCGTTATATACCCTACACGTCGATTTGAACCGTCATTGAAATACGAAATACAATGTCGATGTTTAGCTGAAAAATACACAAAGGAAAAAGTGTGTGACTGCGGCAAAGGCCGAAATTCAGCTGAGTCATCTATAGCATGGGGATATCTGAGCTGAAGATTTAGGGTATAAAACCGAATGAATGCTAACGATTACCTCAGCCATGCACGTAAGTATATTTGATACTACAATTTTTTTTATCCAATTCTTATCATATATAGCTCCAGCGACTACATTTTCCTTTCAAAATTCTCTTTTTACGCTATTCTATTTAATGATTGTATAATAAAATCCTGATATTATATATAAAATCTATGTGGGTGAGTGCGACCTAATATCAATACTGATTTCAGGTTAAGTGCGTATATAAATTTAATAGGTATACTTTGTTGTGTAATTCTAGTGTAATTAGATTGTAAACTCTGTAGCGAATAGTTCATTAGCATTTTAAATGCTATCCAGTTCGGTTTGCCGAGACACCTTTTTAGTCATGATTTTAAATTTTATAGCAAATTGACTTTAGCAATTAACTAACTTCTCAAAAGAAGTTAACACCAAAATTGGTAAGGCCGCTACTTTTGTACATAGGTATTTCGTATATTTGCATTTGTGTTAATTTTGGGCTATATATACACTATATAATTAATATTTTATATTCCACACTGGTTTATATGACCATCACATTAAATTTTTCTCATCTGTGATTGTTATCATGATAAAGTTGTTACATGGCATACGTAAGGCGAGATAAACACGACAGAGAACAAAAAATCAAATCCTTGACACGCTCATACGCATTAAACCTTTGTCGACTATACGCAGAATAGTCAGAGATATTATATATAGGCACCATTTGCCTTTTTATGTACTCCATTCAGAGAAAGAATGGTTTTGTCGCGTTGTTAGAAGAAAAAGTTTCTGTTAGCTAAAAACAACTTTATATGCATATTGAGTAAGAGAACGTAGGCGACTTTTTGAAACAGTGGTGTAGCTGACCAGCAAGTCAGCACGTGATGTAAAACTTTTCTCGAGTCACCTAACAAACATCTTTATCAGAATTTGTTATATTAGAAATCAATGGTTAACAATCTTAGTTCAAAGTAGCTTTAAATCCCACAAGCCTGCACGAAGGAAACCATCCAGTGGAAGTAATACCTACGCACTTTTTTCCCAGTCAGGTAGAAGAAATAACGACGGAATAAAACCATAAACCTCTATAAGTTCGTCTTCTGTTTAAAAAATGCATGACCTAACGACACGCAAAAGAAAAATACAAACATTTTTACTGATAACAGTCAAATCAAATGTTTCTTAAAGTTGCAAAGTTTCTCATTTGCAGTCATTTCGAAACTCTTCAAGGGTTAGGAGGCGGAACGTCAGACTTTTTTTATCATCATCAATTGTTTTTGGAGGGGGCTGGCATTTTACACAGGACTTCCGGCGGAACGAATTTTTTTGGTCATAGGGGATTCGACTACATTCAGGGGAAAATTGTGGCAATTTCGGCAATTGCCGATAGCTATGTATCAAGGCAAACGCTTGACGAAGTTTAGAATAGGAATGGACATTTCTTTTTTTATATTCCTTATCACCTAGCTTAGAATGTGGTTTCACCGCCCTATATGATCCATTTCACGTCTTGGATTAATTCAGTTTTTTTGTGAAACTTTCATTTACAATATAGTTTCATTCAGTTATTTTTTGTCCTACTTGTAAATTATTACAGTCCCCAACAGCTCTTATCACATACGAATAAAAATGAGCTTAGCAGTGGCGCATTGGAATGGCCTGCAAATGGGAAAGTTTTGTACTTAGCAAGGCGTAACAGACACCCTAGTAGCTGTGAGTGAGTACATTACAGTTTGTTGTAATATTATAATCAACAAATGAACATTAAATACTCATTTTTTACAAGAAAGGGTGTCACTGACACAACAAACAGGACTTATGAGCTCCTACTGAACATCATGTGGGAGGGATTTCTAAAAGAATGCGTGAAGACACCATATGCATGCATCATATGTATGTGTCTTAAATCATGATGTGGTATTTTAGCATCATCATCTTACTGCTAGCATGTCATTTGGAAAAGTTGGAGTGAAAAATGGCGTTTATTCTCCTTAAATATGTGATTCAAATGTCACGCAATCTGATAAGCCAAGTAAACACATACCTGCACATTATATCGAATACAATACCAACTTACAAGCTTGTGGGCTAAGTTGCAAGAAAAAAAAGGTTTTGACAAGCACGCGACTTTCATTATAAGCTGTGTAGTTTTCGTACTTGGCTACATGTTCGACGTAATATCTGTATGTATGTATTTTGTATTCTTATGACATGAAAAATGCACTAGTAATATGTAGTAATATTATAACAAAATCGTGCAACTGAACGGAAGCTATCAGGTATAGACATCAAAGGTCTCGTTTTCTCTTATGTACTGACAAATAAGAACATATCAGAATATAGCCATGCAATCATACAACTTCCACGATTCTTATAAAAAAACGAAGAATTTTTGGTATACAAAACACTATTGTAAATGGCTATCCAATCCATGTTATTATATGCCAGTATAATGTGAAAGGAGGGTCGGGTGTTGGGTGGCAGCTCGTTTTTCAACGCCTTACGGATCAGCCTGCATAATAATAGCTCAGTTCATCACAATCACCATGTGTAAGTGCAGGATTCGATATAGGTTGCACAAAATTCGTCATCCAAATTCTTTTTCTATGCGACTACTAACCCTAAGTGTAGGTAATCAGCGAACAAATTTCACGTGATTACTTCCAAGTTAACATTGCTTTTTTACAATGGTATGGTGTCAACGTATAAATTTCGATGCAGCAATCGGAAATGTTATTTACACTAAAGTTTTTACACTTGATGCACTTTTAGGTTGAATCCAATATCAGCATTTTGTACTCAGGACTCATGGAAAGCATACTATAGTATATTAAGGTATTCAGTTGATTAGAAATTACGAAAGTACGAATGACTGTTAAGTGCCATGGAGTCTATTCACATCGGAGTCTCTACTGCCTGCCAACACTCATGGCGAAGCTGCATTGCATCATAGTAAAAGCTGATTCATTCTGCATTGGGTGGGTATTTCACCTTGTGTGATAGCAAAATACGTTTATGAAAGGATGAGCTAGCGCGCACGTAGATCCTCACTCCAACACTTTTCCCTCCATTTAGCGGTCCAGAAGCAATTCAAAAACGTGCAATGTGTTGCTAAAAATATGTACAAGCTGAAAGACATAGTATTAGGCAAGGCAAAGACCTTGCCCAGCTGAATTGTCATCTGAAAACTTTGTGCAACAGCATTCAGCAGACCTTTAGAAAACAGCTGCCGGATGGAATCTGTAGTCCCTAAACATTCCTATTATACATGTAAAAAATATATGCATTTTGTACTTCAGAGCTCCCTATTCACACCACAAAACGATCAAAGTTTAACACTTTACTTGATACACCGCGAAAGTCTCATGTATTCGCATCAAAGCACGGGTCTACTATATATACAACAGCGCTATCATCAGTATCATTATGGAGTGGTTCCATTCAAACTTTGAAACAAAATACACTCCGTTTGTAAAAATAGAATTTGAAGGCAAAGTCATCAGAGTTCAAAATCAGCTTCTTTCTATTCCCAAGTGTGCGAATGAAAAGAAAGACGCAAAAAGTCAATTTAAAAAATTGGTCCAATCAGTACATACTCTGAATGCTACCGTGTTACTAATGGGATGAAGATAATGTGATTGTGATGTGTCATAGAATATTCTTGTCGAAGTAAGGGCATTACTCCAACACGTTCTATAATATGTTGCGCCTAATAGAATTTGTTAATCAGATTGACGCTTGCCTGGTATACCCGTTACAGTCACAGCAGTGTGGCTGCACACTACTGTACGCCACCAGTTTTCTTGGCCCTACACCGCAATCCAATGGCAAAGTGATTCTCACCACAATCTAATGAATGCTGCTCTTACACATTTGCTGCTCATGCCCAAAACGAAAAACGGAAAATATGTAAGCATACTACACACTGACAATGTTCTCTCCAACACATCATGAGGGAGAGGGATTCACTCAATAAATCAGGATATGAATGAAAACCTTGCCATATTTTCTCATTTCATGAACAATTCTTGCTCATTTTTTTGAAAATCTTACAGAAGCTCCTTGCGTAAGGGTAAAGATACCCGAGAAATAATGTAATGTAAAATGTGCTCGTACAAACGTATCGGAAGGGGCAAAAGAATACTGAATGTGCTTATAAACTCAAGTGAAGATCACAAAGCCCCATTCATTCACAGCTCAACTGCATGAGTAAGGTGGTTTACGAAACGGAGTGTGGGACGAAGGGAAAAGTCAACAAAAAAGAAAGAATGAGGAACCAAGAAAAAGAGAATGAAAGAAACGGATTCAGCAGAAGTAATAGCCACATTTCTCATTAGGAAAGGGCTCAGTGGCAGCCGTGAGTGAAAAATTATGCAAATCAAATTCAAAAGAGTCAGAAAATTATGACTCCACTACTACACTTTTTCTAGGAGGGAAAGTGGCACTCAAAAGTGAACCAAAGTTCAGAGAGAAAAGAAACAGAAAAGTAGCAAGGCATACGTGCATTACCATGTCTCAGCCATTGTGTATGCAAACTAACGTTCATAAAACGAAAATACTGGTAACTTGTGAGCTCGTCTATCAGATTTTTTTCTCGAAGGATATCAGGGATGGAAATGTACTAGGATACTTTTTAGTAACTCTACTTTACGTTTTAGTTACTTCGTCACCAAAAAATTATACAGTCATTCTCCCTAGAAATCATATGCATGTAATACTATTTTATAGGGTGATCGTTTCACAGCCCCTACGGAAAAGAAACAAACAGAAAGAACTCTCTTTTAAGGGAAAAAGAGTGCATACATTAAAAATTAGGCACATTTACAACATCATGTCAATAAGTCAAAAACTTAGAGACGATACTATAGTAGGAAATAGAGCAACCAACCCTGTAAAACAAAAATTATAAATGCAAAAATGCATATCTTTCCTTGTTTTGCTCATCAGTTTCCTACACATCTCCAATGCTGAAAGTATACACTGAACATGGAAAAGTCTAAAGTACAATGTGTTGTGATCATTTTAACGTATAATATACATATTTGATTTACATACTTGTACTTTTATAAACCATCAGACGCTTTTCCTGTGTGAGTTTTTTTTAGTGTACTCAGATTCGATTATGAGTGCCTCACTTCTTGCTTAATGATCCTTGAAAATATTGCAACAACTATTTATGTACAACTTCATCAGTCAAAAATCCGATGAATGTGAAATTCAAATTCTATAAAATAGTATTTAGAAACACATACGGCACCTTAATAGGTATTTAATAAGATGTATATCAGCTACTCCCAGTGTACAACAAAACCATATTCATAATTTTCATAAATATACAATCTTCTACAATCTATCCAAACTTTATTTATGAGAGAATCAGTTACCAAAGATTCAAACTAAAAATTGTTCGTCTGAGCAAAAATTCTACTTGATTATGTATTTATTTATGCTTGGAGCCTCAGAGGTTCCTCTTTCTTCTGTAATCAGCAACCTCATCAGCATCAGCTGCCGAATAAGCTTGGTTTAAAATGACTCGAATTTTGTAAGAAATATATAACCCTAGCATTGCAAACGAGGCTACTCTCGTTTAAAAGTCATTGTCAGACACAAAAAAATGCATGGTTCCATCAATTCTCGCCTAAGTTTATCAGATTATCAAATCGCTTATCAATGAGTTTTTTATATACATTGCATGAGAAACCGTTGTTGTTTCTTTCTTCATAATGATCAGAGGAAAAATTGTTTCACTTTTTACATGATTATATAGCATTCTATCCAGAATATAAATTTAACTCAGTACACCACTTTAAATATTTACGTATCTTATAGGCACTTACAACTTAAAGATCGGATATTGCCAAACAACACTACCGGCACGTGTGTCGTGGGTGGAGAAGGTTCTCCGCATATGTTTTTCAAACTTATTTCCTCCTTCTGTGATCAGTATGGGTTTTTGAAATTATATAGAACAAATAATGCGTATATTGACAGCATTCGTAGATATATTAACTCCTTAACACTTTCTTGAAATGACTAAATAAGCAATGCTCCACTTAAAATCAAATGAATACTTGCAACTTCTTTGCACAAGAAACTATTCTTAAAACTCATACCTAATCTGTTCTACGAACTAACAATACTTATCTTTGTTTCACAAAACAACAGACGTCAATTAACTGTTTCATTTGAATAAGTTTAGGTAAATGCAGAAACATGCATTATAGATGCGTGGACTTCCGGTACGTTAAGGCCCAAGCTGTATCACAACGTATTTTCAATCTTTGGAACCCGTTTATATGTCATTGACACTAAAAGAAACGAAAGAAGCTGTCCACTTCTTAAAATAATTCTCCAATTTATTGAAAATTTCAAACGCTGTTAAGTCAATGTTAGAAGGCCCATGAGTGACCACCTCGTTTATTCATCGTACATTTTAGTCCACAAGAAGCGAGTTTGAAAGTCAAATATTATAATGTTGACTGGTAGGTACCGGTGTCGATGATTGATACATGTCCTCATCATAAAACCGGTCGGACACATAGCAATGCTACATTCTGCATAAAAATGCTTCCAAAAATGCAACTGCTGTTTGCTATTGTCAAGTTGTTTTATCTTTTCCATAGACAGACGAAAATAGTTTGATGTTAACCAACTTCACAAGGCATAAGAAAATCCCTCCAATGCCAGGGTAGCTTTGAGGTTGAGGGTAACCGCAACCAAGCATCGTTCCGTTCGTTAAAATTTACCACTACCACTAGCCGGTTCGTATACAATGTATCACAGTAGCGTACAATGTATCACACTTAAACTTTTGGAACATGCAATAATGTATGTATGACATACTAAAATCATAAACTGCGTTGATTACTTTACCTTACATTACTACATATATATGTCACAATTCACGTATATAGTACAACCGGCAGTCATCTAAAAAGTATTGTACAATGCACTCAAACTCAAAACAATTTCCAAGTGTGCCGTTCTCAATTTGGAATTTGACATGAACAGCAAAGGCCATAGAAAAATCATACGGCAAAAAATATTTTAGAGTAACAATGTAAAATCACTTGGTATGGGTTTGTTTAAGATGATGCGGCATTGATAAGAATAGATAAAAATGTATCCACGCCTGAACCGAAATTGGCACTGACACAAGTGGAAAGAATTGCATTTTGTATCCTGTGCATCAAATGCAGCTTTGCATGCACTATGTTGTATGTATTTGTATTTTGCATTTTGTTATAATCTCTGCACATCTACATCATCTCTTATGAATTTGAATCGTTTAGCAAAGAATATAAGTTAGCTCTTTTTTTACTTACATATGTTTGATACTGGCCCTAGTTTAAAGTGTATTAGATAAATATAAATTTGAACAACTGAATTGACTCCGGTTGTAATGAATAGCATTTGCCTACTGATGATGATAGGGTTTAAACTTTCTCATCTGGCAATAAGGTAGACGAAACAAATGCAAAACGCAAATGGATGAATCGCAGCAGCACAAACCAAGAAAAGTGTAAAGAAGGATTTGCACAGACTGAGCAGAAATGTGTATTAAACAATCCTTTTCAACCACTATAATAATGAAGAAGATAATGCTAGAGCATTCACAAATATACATGCATGTATGCGTAAATAGTATGAAAAAGTAATATGAACGCGAATACATATATATATGCGAATGTATGTATAAGTGCAATCGTGTTTGCATTCGAGGATGCATATAATATGTATATGTGTACAATATAGTGTGGCAGTCAAGTTGTTATTTAACTAAAACTGGTCGTCTTCATCCCAAATGTGGAAGCTGCATCAGATAGTCCCCAGACTACACTTCAACATTCTGTCGTAAATCTGGGGAATGCACAAGTTGCAAATTCTCTCGCTCGTTCTTTCCTCTATGCACTTTCAATTCAAGCCCATTACTATTAACAAACCAAATTAAGCAAAGTTTAATTGTAACGGTTGATATTGCTTTTTAAATGCCTTCAAATCCAAGGAAGCTTTGCAAGGGTTGTGTGGCGTGGTTGTCAATGCATGTTTATATACCGAAGCTGTATAATATTGTATTTGCAAACAAGAGTAGTTTATAACATTATCTATAGTTATTGTAATCCTTGGTTGCTGCAAGTCTTCCACTTGTAATGCGACCATATAGACATTCAAATCAACTACGAGTCTAGCAGCCAAACTTGTCCAAGATAAATGAATCAAGTACTTGGACAGCTAAATGCATCAACCAAAGGACAGCAAACCGTTGTTGAGCTATGCAGAAACTGCAAATAATGTAGCCAGAACACAAAGCCTAATAAAGAAGGAAATAATGTCACTGCAAATGGATGTACATACAGATGTACATATGACGATTCTTTATGATATGCATGTGCACATGCATCAAGATGCAGCTCAACAGTTTGCTATAGGGTTTCCACCCTGAAATCAAACCAGATTTTTATAATATATACAATATACTTGAAGTATAAGAAATAAACATTTTACATACACGTATTACAATTATTGGTGCTACAAAAAATCTAATGTATGAAAAAAGATACGCTTTAATGAGGAGTAAATTTTTTAACTTATAGTGTTCGTATCGTACAGCATTCATTAATTTATGTGTGTGGTGAGTTTTTGGTGCGATGCATTTGCATCAATTCATTTTTATGTCCAACTCTCGATGATGTACAAATGCACTTTTGTGCAGCAATGTTTTTACTTTTAAGTGCTTAACAAACTGCACTTTAAACCAGCAGTACTGGCTGTAACAAGAAGAAAATTATATGACGACAGCATACGTGTCGTTATATATGTTCATGCAAAAGAAGCATTTTTAAGAGATTGATGAAACACGCAAACAAAAGGCTCTTTATCACTTCAAATTGACGTTGTTGGCAAGAGAAGGAAACGTAGTTGGATCATTAGACCATTAATTAACAATTCAGACATCACAAGTGCTCTTCTCTTCCTTCGATCGTTTTCTAATATATCCAGTCATGAGTTTGTAATCCCTACAGACCGAATCGTATATTTATGCTAAATGTCTCTATACTTTATGTATATATACGAATCTGTGGCTGCAGGGTTGGATGGGGAGACGATTGTAGGTATATGGGCATGATCTTAATCTGTGGTTCTGGTTTTCAAACCTACTTTAAGTAGTTTCATTTGTAAATTTTTTCAAGGCTATGTGGTAAACAGATTTAGGCATTTTACCCCACCACTTGATCCTCACACAATATTCTGTCTTTATTACTTGCAACAGGACAAAAAGATGAACTGCAATGAACACGAAAAATATTGTGCAATGCAACTTGAGACCCCCTTCTTAGCCTAGCCCAATCCAAGAAACATAAAGTTGACGTGGATAAAACGAGAGAGATAAGGAGTGGAACAAGACAACATCGAACATATACCATCGTCACCATTTATGTTGGAAGGTTAAATACATGCACATAGGATGAAAAAATGCACGAATTTGATATGCAATGCAAAATACAACACGTTATAACCTACTATTCACATTTTTTACAGTTGTGGATTAATACTGAGATTCTCTGCAATCACACAAGCGTCTACATGCCACCACACGGGCTCACATGAATGAAGTCAAATCAATTCAAATTTTAAGCCATCAATGGCTTACATTTGCATAATGTGTTTATTGTGATGCATCCTGCTAACACAGAATTAACGCCTCAGAATGCATTTAAGTAAACCAAGAGCCTAATATAATGTTAAGTTAACATAATTCTCAGTTGCAAAAAAAGTCTATGCATACTAATTGAAGAATGGGTTAGAATAAGTTTTTAATAATGTCATTTTAGTAGTGGAAACAAGTCTTTGGAAAAAATAAGAATTCCATGAGGTCATCTCTACATTACTTTGTGAGACATCAACACAGCAAGCAAACACCCAAGTTCAAGTACATTCCTGAGGCATTAAAGACGAACATTGAACATATAAAGTTATCTGCAAATAATAAAACTCTCTTTGTAAGAAACGAAGTACACGGCGCAAACTGGCGAGAACAAAGATCATTTGTCATGAAAGAGAGAAAAAGGTTTCTCAGTCAAAGAACATGCTACCTACTAAGGCAGTCAGACTAGACCGGGAAGGCCTTGAGATGCAGCCAACATCCAAACAGAAAATATAGTAATGTTCAAGTCTTTAATTGGCTCATTAGATGCTTCGTATTTTACATCTAGTTATCGAGAAACGTTTGCGACTCATCGGTGTTATTACTTATTAGATTACAGCTGCACGAAATACACATAAACATGCAGACAAGCCTTCTTTTTCCATCTCAGAAGTCTATAAGCTTAATGCACATACGGTGAAATGCAAGTTATATATGTGTCATTGTGGTCACAATTTGTTTTTTCAAAAATTGTATAAACTCATACTCCAACAGGATTCAAGTAGGCTTTCTCTGTCACTAAAGGTTTGTCATTTCCTTGTTTTTTAGCAAATAAACGTCACTTTCCTCGTTTCGCGTCTAAATTTTTGGGGGATAAATCTGTTCATAAATGCTGATAAGATAACCCGATTCAATTCTCATCCCAAGGACACAACAAGAGATACGATAAAGGTACAATGCTATATATTATGCACTCAGATAATTTTAATTCATACCAAATGCAGTTATGTGTCAATAAAACACATAACCCAACGATTCCTACTGGTTTCATGTAGTATCATGTAGGTATACAAGCTGTCAATAATCCATTGTTGAAGCTACACGTGGCAATGTATATCAGCTTGAAATATCCATATCAGCTACAAACATATACCTACTTATGTAAACAGCACAAGATTTTATTTACAAACCTTACTATACCTAAAAGTACGTATCAATGTACAAACGCATCATGATCACATCCATCATGTTCATTCACCACTACTCTCAATAAATTAATCTCGACGGAAGTAAAACTTAATTTAAAGTAGCTTTTATGCCTTGATTTGCTTAACTGATGATTGTAAATATAATCTTTTCCTACCATTTTGTAAAAATACTTTTACATGCATCACCTGTGAATGAATTCATCTTCATCGCCACCTGCTCATTATCATATAGTGTATAACCAGATCTAAAAGCTTTTTATGGAATGCTCTGATGCATCCAATGACTATGCGGTATTATAAATCAAACAAGTTAGTTAACAAAAACAAGGAAAAAATGTTTCTTGCTGGTGTTTGTCTAGAAATATTTTACATGTTGAAGGTAACCTGCAAACAAAGTTAGGATTTAATATGAAACAGATTGTATCTAAACTATATGGAATGGAATCGTTTCAAGTCTTTGACCATCAACCATCGGTTTTCTCCGTTCTTGATATTTTGCAAATGCGAATCACTTCAGTAGCTATTTTACTACGTTGAGTTCACAGACAATTCTAAAATTGCACTACAATTCTATGCTTCGAGGTCAGCTTACACATATTCGTCTATTAAATTATTTACCGGTATAGTAAATCTTCGTGAGTCAGACACTCATCAACACTCTGATAATAATGATTGCCGCATACCATGAGTTCTATCTATAACTTTAAGTTCGAAAGAAGAGTACGGTGAAACATAAACAAACAACGTACAGATACAGCAGATACCAAGTTCATATCACTACTTAAACGCATGATAGAAGCATGAAGAGTGATGGTGAAGCAACGTGGAAAAAGTTAGCACCGGTTACAAACGTTACTCCGCAGCTCACAAGGCACCCCTCAGCACATCAACGTTATGCCGAATCGTTACTTAAATGCATGATAGAAGCTTGAGGGATGAGTGATGGTGAGTGATGGCGAAGTATTGGGACCATTCAAGTATTACGTTATACGATAGGGTAGGTGAATCACTTTGGTCGTGTATGACGAATAATGCCTAATTTTATCCTCCAATACGCAATGTTGAATTGGCTAACTTAACAAGTAGGCAGTCAAAACGGCAGATATTATGATAAC
>JAANSM010000895.1:0-22325 GCA_036850725.1 Orchesella villosa | reverse complement strand
AACATATGCCGCATACCGAAATTGCCAAAATATGCCGGATATGCCGCAACAAATGGGTCTCAAAGACCTTATTTTCGTCCATATCGTACACATCCAAAGTGGCATACCCGTACGATCACGTATGTGAAACATGCCGTTTCTTACAAATCCGACGTATACTTATTACCCTATACAAAATCTAATATTACATGGTTTTTTAAAAATCAGCGATGAAATAATAAGTGGCATGCAAGATATTTATAATTATACATAGGATTTTTATGAAACGTTTGGCAATTTGGGTAGGCGGCATATGTTGAGTCATATTTTGGGATTTTTTATGGCATATTGTATGCCGAATTTATTTTAAACCTTGATTTACCCAAATTGAGGTACATTAACAATCAAATATCGTAGAACTGGCAAATAAGGGTTTACATACATATATTTCCTTCTAAGCTCGTGGATTTGTTTATGCATATTTTAAAACCAAATTGTGAATTTATTAACGCATACTTTTTTCATAAAGCATCTTGTGGTTCTATATGCATGCATTTCCATACCGAAACTAGTGTTTGTTTATGCATGCACTTCCATGAAACTACTTGGATTCTTTATACATACATACATTTCATAAAACATCTTTAAATTCTATATGCATGCATTTTTATACAACAGCCCGGGTTTACTTATGTATGCATTTTCATATAGAATATTTTGTTTCAAAATCATGTCATTCTAGATGAAAATAGATTTAGTGTTGTCAAAATATCCTGGATTTGATATAATGAAAAGTGTAGCTTCTATTTTGAGTAATCAGTAACCAACAGTTGAAATTCAACTGGAACCACATATTATCACTTCGTTAAAATATTGCCCTATTACTACAGTAGAGCTAAAACGGGGTTTGAGTATGGAGAAACCACTGCAATTAGATAGATGACAACGCCTCAATGAAAATCTTGGAATAGCTTCACGTTGTTATTTGAATTAGCATTAGACTAAAGATATTTTGAATAGTAGATTGTGTATCTGGAATTGTGTGACTTCGTTGTGACTTGTGTGTATCGCAAAAGTCAATAAAAATCCCTAATTTTTTTGGCATATCTTTCCGAAGTCTATTCATAATCAATGGTTCTTAACTAGCTCTTAAATTTACAAGGTAATTTAATAATTAATACAAATACAATACGGATTGTCATTATCAGACGTAATAATTATTTTAATTAATAATCTTGTAAAACGCTTCTAAAACTGATTGGCGCTTAGCGTAGCAGGGCTTCTAAACCCCTTATTACAACTCTTATTTTCCTCCTTCCGACCACATGGAAGAACCTTCCATAATTTCTTTCTAAAAGACGATCCAGGTGACATTGCATAGTAAATTGGAAGGTTAGCAGCAGCATTAACAACTACTGTTAACCCCAACAACATAACAAGTTCCCTATAAAAAATATCAGCTAAATTTACAACCACATAAAGAAGTATTGAAATGACCAAAACAACAGCTACTGGAAGAAACATATTTGCTGCACGAATTTCCCTCATTCGACTCTTGTTCATTTGAAGGGCTAACCGTTTCTTGGAGAATTTTCTGATTTCCATAAACAACAGAAAATTGTAGATGATGAGAAGAGGAAACGGTAAGTACATGTCAATTTTATGGTGAATCGCAAAGCAAGTTTCGTACCAAAAAATTTTCAATTTTGTTTCGACAATTATGTACTCCAGATCATGAAGACTTGAAAGATTCTTTCCCCCTTCGTCGTTTTTCGTGATGATGCTGGTGGTTAATCTTGGAATATTTACTAATATGGCCAAAAGCGTTACTCCAGCAGTCAAAAGTTTTGTCTTCGTTGTTGTAAACCAGTTGCCAAGTTCTATTGGAAATGCTATGACCAAATAACGCTCGACGGTGATCAAAATAGTCATGTAAATGGAACCAGATCTGCCTGCAATTGACGTTATTATTTCGTTTATAAATAAAAATAAATGCAATATCCAATAATAGTTTCAAATAATTAAAGGATTTTACCCAAAAGGCAGAGATAAAATGGCATATAAATCATAAACAATGCGATTGGTCCTCTATTCCAGCCTTCTACAAAATTAGGATAAAGTTTTCAATGTTGTACACTGTTTTCTAAAGTTTTACATTTTTTTATTAACGTCGTAGTAGTTCACCATAAAATGCAACCACGCCAGTCACAGTAATAACCGCCATCAAGCTACTAAACAGGTCAAATGCTGAGAGCACAATTAGTAGGAAATCAAATGCTCGTTTTTCCTCTTGTTTCCTCACGATTGAAAATATTAAATAGTTGAAAATGGCTCCTAGTATTCCCACAATCACTACCAAAACCCATATAAACATGCAGATGAAATGAGCAACGGACTCATGATCATGAAGTGAATCTCCAGTTATAAACATGCTTCTTTTCGTGCACGAAAAACATGTTCTGATACCTTTAGAATTGTCACTAGTATTTGAAAAAATACATTCTAAATTGCTCTCGGGAAAGTCAACAAGTAGGCAAAAAATTGTGGGCAATGAAATATTTTTTATTTCAGCCATTACAAATAATTGTAATAAATGATTTTATCGCAAGGATTTGTATAGTTTTGTTTGGAACCGATGACATGTCCTTATTATTTTGAAGTTATTTCTGGAATTTAAGCAAATATTTATTCATTTTAGCTTGATATTTGCTCGATTACGGAGAATTCGAGTGAGATAGCGGTTCAAGCCAAGTTGGCCGAATTTGTGGGTTTGGCATGCGTTAGTAAGTTGTAATCTTCATGAAATGACTGCTTAAGTTACCAGCATCAGGATATTGAGCTAACCAGGATATATGAATAGTTAGTTGCTTTGTACATTTTACTTGGAAACAATTCACAATCTTTCATTTTGATAAAAAAATATTTGTATTGTTTCAAACCCATTTTCTTGCAAAAATTTATTTTTTTGAATTTGGAAGGGGTCCAGGTACATCCAAAAGTTGGGTTATAAACTGACAAAAATACCATAAGTAAACATTATAATGAAATGAACGAACGGTGCAAACAGTTTCTGGAACGGAAACAATCTTATATTTTCTACTATTATATTTTCTACTATAATCTATTAAATACATTCATACTAAAGCACCTTTCGAATCCATAATGTTCTTTGACTGATTTTTTTGTAACGGACATCACACGTGTATGATTCACCCAACAAAGTCAATATCCATATGATCTGCTCTAATACTTGGAATTGTTATTTTAGTTATTATTAAGATATTACTTGACACGCCAAAGTTATAGGTGATGTACACATCAATGCAATGTAAGACTTTATTTCTGTACCTGCTACCATATAATTTACTTTATGATTATTTTTATTTGGAGAAGGCGTCGAAAACACACACAACAAATATAATAAAATACAAGCACAGCGTAAAAACCTTTAACCTAAAAGTTATACAATGATTGTCTCTTGTATCTCTTTAAAAATATCAATAAAGCATCCAAACAAAAGCTTTTGCAACTAATTTTTCCCATTTTCCACACCGCCATTCACTACAAACAGATTCATCACAATAAAAAGCTCAGCCCAACGCAGTAATGCTAATTAGTGCACATTTTTTCATATTTTTTTTCGAATAGAGAAATTAATGGGAAATCCTACGCACTGCAAATTCATCATCATCTTATCTCTCCTCGAATCCCAATGCAATCTTATTACAATCTTCTGCTCCCATTTCTCCATTTGTTTCATCAGCCTCCTCCCGTTATCCCACTTAAAATTGAGTTTTAGTCAGTCATTAATTCAATTTATTCAGTCATGCTTTAAACCTCAAACTTCCTTCCAAAAAAAACCTCTGTCAAATCGTAAGTAAACAGAAAGTATAAAAATAGATAAGAGAAAGAAATATAAGAACTAGTGACACAATGGCTTAGATCCTTCAAACCAAGATGATGTACAGCTCTCAAGGTCTCATAAAATTAAATCTCTCTCTCTCTTTCTCTATTTTTATGTTGACAACATCAACAAGACGTATTACCCCAATAAGCTAAGCTAAAAAGCTCAAGCATATCGACATTTTTAACCCAGTTTTTGGCATCCTAATCTAAAATTAGCTTGAATAAACTCGACTACAACTACTTACTACTTCGACTCGACCTCATAAAATATATATGGAGCAAGACAATTTTTCATTTAGAAGACGAAGAAAAAAACCCACTAGAATATTATATCATCATGAATATATCATGAAATCATGTATATATTTATCCTTATACAAGCTCCTGACAAGATATCATGATTAATGCCAAAAAAACATTTTGATCTGTGCAAAATTAGATTTACTGCCACATTACCAACTAACACTCTCCTTCTCCTCGATTTTAATATAAAATAAAATAATATTATAAAAATATATTCCCTTTCTCTTTCCAATTTTTAAATTCCCATAACCAAAAAATCAGCCAGACTTTTCTGGACCCGTTCTATTCTACGCGAGAGCTGAGATGATGTACACGTTTGACATTGCACGTCTTCCTCACTTGACAATGCCACCGAGTAGGAAGAAGGAAGGAGCCTGGGAGATTTTTATCAAGATGATGGTGATCTTGATGATGTTGACGATGTGATGTGATGTGATAGGGATATAGAAATACATATAAACTACCTACCAAAAACAGATGATGAAAGATGTGAAAGGAAATGTGCCACGCTTTGCCATGGGCGTTTTAGTTTGCATTCGTGCTAACTTGTAACTTGGAAAAGTATTGCAGAGAGCGTGGAAAATGCATGAGAATTTGAGAAGCATTTTCTCGGTTGGAGTTGGAACTTGGTATTTTTTTTGGAACCGTTGGAAAATGAACAGCTGCATTTGGTAAATAAATATTGGTCCCACGTGTTATCATTATGAATCATCATGGTTTTTATGTGTTTCCTTTACGAAACAAACTAATTAAAATTGCTTCTCAGGTTTTGTTGTAATTAGCCCGGAATAATGAATGATTTCATGGTTTTCTCATAAATAATTAGGGAAACAACGAAACCACCTTGTTTCATGAGGTTGGAAGCTTAAATAATGGACAAATCGCATAAATATTTCACCCAGATAAAGAACTCAACTTGAATCGTCACCGTAAGCTGAGAATTTTCCCCTAACCAAATCCAAGTGCCAAGGCTGGTTGTGAGAAATGAAATGGTTGTCGATTGTCGACCCTACTAAAACTGTTTCTTTTATTTCTTTTCACGTTTTGAAGGGAAATGCCACATGCCCTAAATCTATATTGATGAGATATGGGAATCGCCCAAGTGAAAATGGTTGGAGAAAAGGAAGAAGGAAAGTAGGAGTGAAAAAAGAACACGGTTTCTTCATCTCCTTATATAAAATATACATAATAATATACAACATATTTCACACGATTTTTTTTAGCCTTGTAGCTTGTATTTTTGTATTTATAGCGTGCGTTTCTCTTCGCAAAGGGAAACGAGTGGAAAGGAAGAAGGTAATACATTAGAAAGGAAAGGGAAAAGGCAGAAGACATTCAGTTTCACTAGCCTTTTTCTCTCCTCTCTTTTTCTCTCTCTTCTCCTATTTCGTCCTTTGAAGGAGAAGAAGTAGTTTCTCAATTTCGTGTCCGGAATATTGATAACTTTCCTTGTGAGTAGAAAAATGCGACTTGACTTTCATATTGCTTCAGTTCGCTTTGGCTAGCGAATGTACGCAATGCAAAATAGTATAGGTTGGAAATACTTTAAATGTATATATGAATATCTACATGTGCATCTTATCAGCATCTAAATTTTTCCATGGATATCGAGTAACGAGCAAAACCAACCACGTTTTTGATGATACTCTCGACGAATGTCTGCAACTTCCATGAATTTGCAGTTAGCTTGGAAAAAGAAAAGGTACACGTGCAACGTGTGTGTGTGTGATGCGATGTAATGTGATGTGGCATGGCATGGTAAGGAGGACAACTCACTTTCTTTGACTCAACTTAAGTTGCTGTTCTATTCTAAGAATCTTTAGATTGATAGGAACGATAAGGAAAATGACCTTATAAAAGTTTCTTTCTAGCTAAAAAAAGAAGTAGCAGATTCATTTTTTATTTCCATTTGGTTTTGTCCAAGCATATTCATCTCGATTCAATTTTCGGACAAGAAAAGAAATGTCTTTGGAACAAAAATACCGATAAACATAAAACAAAAGAAGTATCGAAGCTGCAGAACTTTCATCCAATCCTAAAATAAAACTTGTTTTACCAGAATCAGTTGACTAAAAACTGGATCACATTTCAAAATCCCATTTTTACAACAGAAGCGATGTATCTATCCAGCCTTGTAGTTTTCTACAAAGATAATCATTATTTAGCAAACGAAACATTACTTGATTTCAACTTTCCCGCAAATATATTAAATCACGAATGATTATGGAATACCTTTTCTGTAACCACATTTTCTCTCACTATTCTTTCTAATTTGTAATTTTATAGAGAGAGGCGAATAATATTGGACAAAGCAAGAACAGTAACAAACTCCAATACATTTAATTCTGCAACCGGGTTTTAATATTGTAATCTATAATGAAAGAACTTTTCATACCTATAAATTACAAAAAAACTTTTAGTGCCAAATAAATTAAATTCAGCGTTTTACTCATACATTCAATATTGAGGTAATATGTTAGAACCTAAAGGAGTAGGTAAAAATATCCCTTCCTGTCTTTTATTCAGCCAGTCAATCACCGTCACCACTCACAAATAACCACAACTAAAACTATATTGACAGTGCGAGAGAGAAAGAGCTGTTGCTGCTATTGCTACAATGTTGAGTGTGTTAGAAATAATGAATATCGGAGTAGTATACGCTATGCCAAAGAGAAGAGAGAGAGAGAAATAGAGTCTCCTGCATAATTAACAGTTTTTGCCCAAGGACTCTAAATGCACGCTAAATTAATCAATTACGAAACAAGTTAAAATCCCTTTACTCATACTATGCCAAAGAGAAAAGAGAGAGAGAGAAATAGAGTCTCCTGCATAATTAACAGTTTTTGCCCAAGGACTCTAAATGCACGCTAAATTAATCAATTACGAAACAAGTTAAAATCCCTTTACTCAATAATGTATGTGTAGAAGGAACATGAGAACGAGAGACCGAGAGAGAGAGAGAGAGTGCATTATGTTCATGAACACTTTTAGTGGGACGGAATGAGGTTAACTTTTAAAATGGAAGCTTTCAACTGATTCTGATTGTGAAAATGCTGAAAATTAGAATGTCATGCCATTATCCCTGTGCTCTCTACTCTCTCTCTACTCCACTTTCGACAGGAAATCCACTCAACTCAAAAGGTGGTTTATGTTTAAAGGGAAATCCAAAGAGACCCCCATTCCCCTTTCTCCTATTGTTCAATGAGTTTGCTTGAAAAATTAATAAGGTTGTTGGCTTTTCTCTTTTATATATGCATGTGTGGTTGGTTTTATAGTGTTCGTTTAGCTAAGCAAATTTATTGTTTTGAAATTTTGGAATTTGTGTGTTTCTCTTGTATTCTATTATTCTGTACTGACTGTAGATTCTAGATTGTAAAATGTAGATGCTCTGTCTCTGTCCATGTCCCTCAACGGCTCAACATAAATTTTGCATGATGGGCATATTGGCATAGACAAGAGAAAGGAGAAAAGTGGAATAGAGTGGATGAAGAGCATGAGCTTTTCAGAATTCAGTTTGAGAATGACATTATGAAGGATTTTCCTTGGGAGAATAGGAATAGGTTATCAACAAATTATTTAGAGTACAACTTCTCTTTCACTTGTCTCCTGTTTTTCTTTCGTTAATTATGGAAAGCTCCATACAATGGGGAAATGGTGAGAGTAGGACATGACAAAGAGGTAAACCGAAGCAGAGAAAGGTGAGGTAAGTGAGGTGAGGTGGGGGTTAATGGGTAAAGGTAAATGGTAATGTGCGGTGAGGGAAATTAATGAAGTTGTGTTGGCAAAAGAAGGACGGGGAATTGGAGCTGATAAAGAATTAAACTAATTGGGAATAAATTTAGTACATATTTTGTTGAAAAATTAACAGATAGAAAAAGTGTGCAGTTAGACGGCACAGAATTTTTCCCCCAATATTATAAAAAACTTCACATTAATATAGGTACCTTCTATCTGTGTAATGTTATTTGAGTTCAAGAAAGTTAGTAGTCCGAATATTTAAAAATTGAATCTATCCGTATCACCTTAGTGGTAATACATATAATTAAAAATAAACAAGCAAACCCCCGTTACAAATTAGAAAGAGCCGTAGAGCAAGTTCTTCGCTTTAATTACACCAAGTCAGCATCCCCCAATGTATGACACGCACCAAAGAAAATGAATGTCTCTTCCTTATCAGTTTCTAACGCTGAGTTAGCATCTGTTCATCCAATTGATGCAACACAACTTACAACTTATGCTGCGCTAGCCAATTTTCCAATTAAAATGCAAAACGTGCACTTTCATCTCTCAACTTTCTCCCTCTCACTATTCCTCTTTCTCTCTCTCTCTTCTTCACATTTGTGTTAACGACATTCCATAATATACACACTTCCAAAACTTCCAACCTGAATATCATTTTTATTACCTGCTCCTCCTCCTCTCCCTGCCATTGCCTGCTGGCACTGCAGTTTTCCAAAGTCATGCATAATACATCCAAAACGCAAGCCNTTTATTACCTGCTCCTCCTCCTCTCCCTGCCATTGCCTGCTGGCACTGCAGTTTTCCAAAGTCATGCATAATACATCCAAAACGCAAGCCTTTTCCCTCTTCCCATTCGCATCTTTCATTCTATCTATCCTTATATAAAGATGATATATAAATGTACATATTTATCTTTATATAAAACACACCATCACCATCCCCAAAAAAATGTTGAATAGAGGAAGGATTCCAGGAGAAAGTTGCCGGTTCACTGAAAGAAATATGGAGAGAGGAAATGGGGGACCGGATCCATTAGTGCTGGAGCAAAAGGAAGTAAAGGAGCATAAAGGGGAAATTTAAAGCCGACTCTGTCTCTACTTTTCTGACTGGTATGTCGACTGTCGACTACCATTCCAATTGCATATACGTACATATTATGATAAAAATAGTGGAGAAGAAGAGCAAAAGAGTAGAATGAAAAAAAGATAATAATATGATCATGTGCCACTCCTACCTCTACATCTACTGCTGTTGCTCTTCCTAGTCTTCCTCTTCCTATCAGGTAGTTTATGACTGCATGGGGGATATCCCTAGTGTTTTTACCTCTCTGATAAGATAGCAAAAAACCAGGGAATGGATGGAAAACGTGCCCTTAACTCAACTTATGGCTCATCTTCTTTACATTCTGCTTTACTTTGCATTGTTCCTAAATATTGTGATTGTGAGGCGAGATGATATCATGATACAGCATCAAACTACCAACATAATTGCAATCACTTCAGTTTATTACCTTGCATGTTGAATCTAGTTTTTGCTTTGGTTTTTTCATATCCAAAAATATCATCATCATCATCATCATCATGATTGTATCAAATAAAACTTTGTAAATAAAAAGTAGCTAGATTTCTCCGTATTCTGATGAAATACATGTGGCTTTATGCTTTAGTAGTATAAACAGAAACTACCTAAAAAGTAAGCACATTTCTTTCAGCTTTTCAGCTGTATAAACAAACACGTGTGTTTGTGTATCTCCTATCGCATTACATCCCATTCTTGTGTGTTTAAAGTCCCCAGATGAAGCTTTTTCCTTTTGCTTCTTCATTCTTAGGTCCTCGCTAGATTCTCTTCTTTTCTTAAAATGTAAGTTTGTACTTTGTAGTGAAACGGCTGTGGTCAATGCTCACGCAAAGTTTCATTTCCTTTTTTATCTAAAAGGCATGTCCACCTTTGAGTTACGTAAGTTGTTGTTTACTTTTTTTAGGGGAATTTTTTGTTGGAAACAAGACCGTTTGTTTACGCTCGTTATTTTTATTGCTGGCTAATCTTTAGTGTTTATAAACGGGGTGATATGAAAGGGAAAATATTATGGTTAATGTGCTCACTATAGTTTGTAAGTAGTCCCATAACAATTCTATTCTCATTTGTTTTGAGAGCTGGAGCGCTGGAGCTTCAGATAAAAAGTTTAGGTTGGAAATTCGAATGATTTGGATTATCATGGACATTTTTTTATATTGAAACATTGAAAGAGGAGTTACACGTGAAGAATTTTGATTTCAAATGAGAGTCCAGAGCTATTTCGTTACGCTATAAAAGCTGCTTTAACTTCTACAATTCAGTATAATTTTTTCAAGTCAAGTCAAAGTCAATGGGCGGGCGGATCACACAGGAAAGTAAAGGATGATTATGATTGCTATGCGAATAATGTGGCTGGGTTGAGGTTGAAGGTGCATGTGCATAGTAATTTTAAATGGGTGTGTTCTGTATTTGCTCTGGCTCCCAAAAACCCAAATGCACATGTGATTTTTTCATCCGGACAACCAATTCAATTTAATTTCACGCACTCATGCAAATCAAAATTCAATTTGGAGGGTAAAAAACATGTATAATCTTTGAGGTCAAACTCTGTCAGGTTAAAAAGTCTGTTAAAAAATGTACCTGTGTGCAATTGGTCCTTTCTTAAGGAAATACCGCTGTATATTTATCAACGCTCAATATTTGTATGGCGGATCAAAACTTTTAATCTTCTATTCAAATTCAAGTCGTTTCTCTTTGAACATTCTCGCCCTTTGCATCTTGCATCATCGTTCGCTCTCATTCATTCATTCAAATTTCAATGTGAATTGTGAACACTGAATTTCTTCTTTTCTTGACTAATCTTCTCTCTGGAAAAGGAGAGGATGTATGTAAGGAGAGAAAGAACTTGTATGATCTTGTGCACCATCAACATCACCACTTATTCACGGGCCAAATGTCAAACTTTAAAGGATTTCCTTTTCCATTGAAAATTTTGTGAAGAAATAAAACTTATAGTATAGCTGTGAGCTGGGATATGTGATGCATTTTCGATGCACAAAAGCTACAAGCATTAATCTTTATGTCACACCTTTTTCTTGAAGATTTTTTAATCTTCAAAGTGTATTTTTTCTGTATCCAACTATTTGTCCAGCATATTTTTTGATGTAGATAATAGTCTCAGAAAAATTTGAAAAAAAATCACAATCATGATGTGATTTTTAAATCAACGCCACCGATTGATTTTAGCAAACTAGAATTAATAACTTCGTACCACAGGTGTAATACATTAACAAATATGTGAAATACAGTATTGATAGTTGTTCCAACGGTTCCAACGAACGTTAGATTGCTTGATACAATCTGGAAAAAAATTGTAGACAAGCTCGTCGCATAGGTGAATACCCAAGGGGGATACGAGATCTATTCCCTTACTTAACTCTTTCCCCTTTCTCTTCTTCCTACACAGAATGTTTGTCTACCTCGTTTCCTTATTATTTCTTTCTTCCTCCCTTCAAAAAACCATGACTAGGGATTCAGCTACTTACACATATCAACATTTCTCTTTGAAGGGGAAAGGAAGTAAACGAAGAAAAATGGAAATCCAATAACAAGCTTACACATGTATTTATACCTACGTGCGATATGGAATATATTTCTGGAATAGTGTATGCTGTGATGTAGAATATGTAGAGTACATGTCTATAAAAGAAACCAAGTGTACTACACTTGTATTGCCTGGAAATCCATTCAACCATTTTATATTCATTCACAAGCTGTATTGCAACATATCTCAACGCAGCACATCACCATCATTTACATACCCACATAAACTCACTTCTGTTAGCCTTCCTTCTTTTTTTATAGCAAGATGGAAAAAGTTGAGTATGAACGAGCATGAGGAGGAAATCTTTCATCCAGATTTATTCTCCAATTTTCAATACATACTTATAAATTCCAGTACACGGAGCAGTCATGTACCCACGCACCCAACCAATATAATAACCACAAGGGAAAGTATAAACACATTATTGAGAAAGTTCAATTTCATTTTTAACAGGAATTTTACAATGTCAACGTCTTTTCAAAAAACTCTCTGGAGAAATAGTTCAATGTGGAAATAGTAGATGTAGATCTGTCGTCATATTGAAAATTTAATAAGCCGCAACATCTTGGGTTGAAAGAAAAATTTACTCTTTTGTGATCATATGTCCATGCTTCTAATCCAAAAAGGAATTTAGCGCTGTGTCAATTTTATATTATAATTATAACAATTAACAACCAACCACTCGACTATAATCCACCAAAGAAGGCATGGAAAATAAAACTATGAACTATAATATTATTTAAGATCCCAGAAAATAATTGAATTGAAGTGAAATCAAACAGTAAAATGAGGATTCATTTTTCATTCGATGTTTCCAAAAACATATCTACTGTCTTACTGTTTTGATTTTTTACTAACATGAATACCTATAGCGTTTGCTGAAACAAGTTATAACGAAAGGAAAAGCAAGAGAAAGTTGTGATATAAATAAATTGAATAGAAAACAGATGAAAGTGAATCAAGTAAAAAAATGAGCTTTTGGGCTGAACCCGATTACAAAACTTGGGAAATCTGACAAAGAGAAAGGAGAATCGTTTATAGGTATTCCTCCTCCTTACTGAAAAATATATAAATAACGTAGAGCTTCTTTTTCTTGAGATGAATTGCATTTTTATAACTTTTGCCTTGAACATTCGAACAGAGCAAACAGGTTTTCTCAAGTTATGTACATAAATATAAATTTCCTTTTTTGCTTCAAGAAAAGTGAAGCAAGCTATCTAAATCAAGAGAAAAGGAAAGAAGATTTGTATGTCTTCTTGAAGGAGAGAAGAAGGAAACTTCTTAAAAACGAAAGAAGAAAAGGAAAGAAAGAGAGAGCTCTATTTCCATTATGAGGAAGGGAGAGAGTGTGTAATGATTTCTTTAAGACCCTGGATTTGTACACTAAAAATCTGGAGGATAATGGGATAAAGGAAGATGCAATTTTTTATTCTTTTTCTGTAAAGAAAATCATGTACAAGAAGAATAAAGAAAGGAGCTGAACAGCTGAAGGGATATATGGGTATCAAGTATGCAGGAGTGAACTAATCCTCTTTCATTTATAAACATAAACGTCCTCTTTCATCCTGAACAATAATAAGGAAGGGAATCATAGTCAGTAGTTATCCTCATCATATCACATTCATTTTTAAAATGAAGTGGTATGTGGAAGCCGCTAATCTCAGTCTTAACAATAGGGATTTTTTTCATTGGTCTAACTTTTAAACTATTTTCTTAAAGAACAGTTATTCTTTACGTCATAGATTTTATATTTACCGTTCCGGTAAATCGTCTCCAACATTTTCTCCTAAAATGTATATTAACGATAAATTGAATATATTTATGATTCGTTGCAATTTTTGCCAAAATAAAACCGCACCATTTTGACAGCATTTGGTGACCTACATATTTACTTAAATTTGAAAAAGAATTGTGTCAACTATAACTAATTATTCAACTATTATCTACACTAACTCGTTTAGTTTTCTGACACAATTTCGGCAGAAGTAATTACCTGTTCCATATTAATTATGTTAAACTATTTACATTAAATATATCGTCGTGCATTTAAATCAATTCGTCAATCATTCTTGTTCCAGAGCACAGCAGAAAAAAAATTTGTTTCAATATTTCCCATTATAAAATGACAACCTAGTCAATATTCTAAAAGCTTTTCCCATTTTTTTTATGATTGCAAGCGAAAATAATCCTTTCTTTTAAATACCCTCACAATTCTACCAATACTTTGGATTATCCTAAACTCTTCTTTCTCTTTCCCCATCGCTTTTCCAAATTGGATAAATAAATACTGAGAGAAAGCTACGTTTCAATATGCAATACTCCATTCCACAAAGTCAGTGTCATCTCATCAAATAAAGAAAAGCTGTCTCTCCAATCCAACCAACGAAAGACTACAGACTACTACTTACTTACATTACACTCATCCTAATAAAATNTTACGCTCATCCTAATAAAATAACTAAAGAGCAACAGCACCATCATTTTCTATTCTAACCTAAGCAAATTTTGGTGGTGTGGTAATTCCATTTCGTTCCAACTAACCCGAAACGAATATTAGTTAAAGTCACGTCCAGAACTCCCTCCACCATATATATACATCGTCATATCTTTTGTGTCCACTGACTTGCCTTGCCTTGCTAAACTAACTGACAACCCCAAAAGCCAAAATAACTCCGATGCTCTTGGTTTTTGTGAGCTGAAACTCAAGTCAATATTCACTATTCACACTGGAAGACACCATGGACTCAACTTACTATTATCCTACTAAAAGGGCATGGAGAACGAGCTTTGATGTGGAACATGGAAAGGAAAACAGAATATATAAAAGGAAGGGTTATTTTTCCATTTGGATGGATGAGCAGCTTTAATCTAAAGCTGGTAGAGCCGCAACAACGCATCACATTAGTGTTCTTTTCCATTTTATTCCCATTATTGCTATTCTATTACTGACGCTGAACTAGCACACATGAGTGAGCGAGCAAGTCGTCAGAGCGAGTGGAAATGCCACCACTTCCTAATAAGGGAATGCCCAACATAAAAAAAGCTAAGAGCATTAAAACAGGATGATGATGATGCTTTAGCTTTCGTCCACAATCCACAACAGAGTCCAGTCCAGTCCATTCCAGTAGGAAAGAGAGTGGAGTGACTGAGCTCATTTATTTACTTCTTTTCAGGTCTCCACTGAGCCATCTCTCCTCCAATATAAAATTAACCTTGGGTCTTGGTCTTGGGTTTAAGCGGTGTAAGTGGTAGCAAGAGAACAAACTAAAAAAGAGTCTCTATTGTATTGCATTATTATGATGGAGATGAAGGTAATTCATCTAGAGAGACAGAGAGAGTTAAAGTTGCAGTTGGATTTGGTTTTGGATTTAGATTTTGATATGCATGAATTGAATGAGCCACATTTTCTACCTAAATACATATATTACTTCCCATTCTACTTTTGTATGCTCGCCCACTGCATATTTTCTCCGTATATGAGATTCTCTACCCCTTTGTGAAATGAAAATGAATGCGAATGCCAGTGGATTGGAATTTGGAATGTTTTAGTATCTACCTACTTTTTTTGCCCACCTTTTGCATAATAGGAGAGCGAAGCAGAGAGAGAGAAAAAGGAGTGCAGACTGCAGTGGAGACTTGCTTTGGCTTTGCTTTGACCGAAAAGTCGATTTCGACACGCTTGTGTGCAGCTTGAACATTCATCCAAATCCAAATCCAACTTCAAAGGCTGATGAAATAAATGCCTCATTGTTATTTGATTGTGATAGAAAAAGAGAGACAGAGAATATAAATAAAATGAGTGGATTGGATGAAATAATAGTCACAATCAGACAGTCATTGTGATGAGATCGAGGTTGGCAATTTAGTAAAGTATGAAGATAAGTAAGTCTTTGTTGGAATATATACTTATCTTATGCAAAAATGAAGTGTATTATTAGTTTCTGCCAAAAATTGATTAGGTTTTGTTATAAATAACAATGCAATGTTATTAAGTTATGAAAGGGGATGAAAGAAAACATTTGTCGGCTGATTTGCTATTAATTCCATTTGAAGAAAATATTTGATAAGCTTTAGCGCTTACATAAGTTTTATTTATATTTTTTTAAACCAAGGTTTAGACTAGATGAATTAGGTTGCATACACAAATTTACTCGAAGATACTATGTGATTAACCAGTGTTGCATTTGACAAATGTATTCATATCACCTGAACGAACGGCAAGCCTGATTTTATATTTTAAAAATCTATACATTTCATGATTTTTTCGTATAATAATTTGTTACAAAAATAAATAGGCTTTTTATTTTGATGAATTTTATGGATGCATCATCAGTACGAAAGTTGAATGATCATACCACATACCACAGATGTCGAAAAATTAAAAGCATGGAGTTTAAAGTTTTTTAATACACACTCATCGATCATTGTGAACTCAATGAACTTTTTACAAAAAACACGGAGCATGTTTTGTTCACTTTTTCATTGCAAAAAAGATTACCCTTTTAGAATTTATAAATAACTGGTCAGCATAAATTTATTATAAGTAAATGATTTCTTCGTTTTTCGACCGCTAGATTTTGAGTCTACACTTAGCACATAAAAACATTTATGCTCTAAATGTTGACAAACTATTTATAGACATATGTATTTAACTGTTTTAAAAGATGTATACTTTTTTGGGCTGACCTTTTTGATATCTAAACTTAGCATAAGTAATAGCATGGTAATCCAATGTGATAATAGGTAGGCATGTACCCGATAAAAGTCTTGTTACCAAGGATTTCCAAACGGCTGGTAATTTCTTAATATATCCTTGACATATTCAAATATTTCAAACACTATGAATCTAACTTGGTCTAACACGGTGCCTAATAGTAAGAGTTATTCCTTGGAGGATTCGGATTTCATGTCCATTTTACGCTGCCTTTTTGAATTTTTCTCAAAATGCATTTTTTCCCAAAACTCTTGCCCATACATGTTAAATAGGAAGTTTCGGCAAGTGTATCTCCGGAGATGAATTTTTCTTCAAGTTTTAAACCTCCTTCTCTTATAACTCTTCTCGTCTCCTACAATCAGGTGAGAAAAGGTCGCGAGAAATCTGAATACTCTCTAGTCGGAATGAAATTTATTAAGTGATTTTTACTCCCACCGTATCACTTTTTCCTTTACTTTAAAGATGTTGAGGTTGAGGAGCTGAGCGTTAAGCGTAGGCACGCAATTGAAGGTAAAGAATCTTGATGGTTTAGTGGTGATAATGAATAAGCCCTAATTCATCCCTAACACACGCAAGTCACAAGGCGACGACTTTTTCCCCTTCCCTGAAACACGTACAACGTAGTACATATATGCAGTTATGATTTAATGTTTTCCTTCCCTTCACATATTTTTCCCTTATATGTGTGATGTTGTGATCTTATCTCATTCTTTGGAGCAGGTGGGTGAGCTCTTTTAAGTATCTTTAACACACACACGAACCAAAGTGTAAAATGGTTCTTCACAGCTAATTTCAAAATGGATTATAAAAAAGGGGAAATGCACAGGAAATACGAATTGGTTGATGAAAACGTCGTTTTTTAATTTTAACATTTTATTAATATTATATTTCAGGAAGATATCTTTGAAGGTAAATATATGTTCAAAATCAAGCACTGGAAAATCATAATTCCCATTAAGTTTGAGAATTGAACGTACGCAATTAAAGAATGCGCTCATTTTTCTCAACCATGCCAGTTGACTATACGATGAGTCAAGTGCAATAATTATTAGCATTTTCCATCTCCATACAAAAACCTCACCTCTTCCAAAATCAACAGAAACAGACTTACTCAACAAAAAAACGAGAATCTCTTGCTCTACCATCTTAAGTCTTGTCTTGTCTCTCCGTTTTTTTGTGTCCCGAGGTTAGATTAGAGAACAAGGAATCTCTAAGACAAACTCAAAACCACGGAACGCCCAAGTACAAAAAGGTTGAATGTGATGTGATGTGGATGAGATGCTTGCTGTTGGTGTGGTAGGGTGTTATTACACTTTCATATCGTTACTATTACTTGAGATGCATGCATAAATATTATAACAAAAAAAGCTTACGATTATATTATTATGAGTGAGTAAAGTGCTTTGCTCACATCCACATCACATCCCATGCGTCCCCGTTTTGTGTAACATGGTAAAAGGATAAAACATTTTTAATCTTTGTATCTCTCCGTGTGATTACTATGATTGAGAAGAAGAGGAAGGAGTTAGAGAGAAGAAGAGAGAGAATGCATTCATAATAAAACCACAAGCACCCCACCTCTCATTCTTCTTTTCTTTATCGAAATTGTACGTGAGGTAAATATAACCAAGCCACCCACAAGCAAGAAGAAAAAAGGATGCGATGAAAATGAAAATGAAAGAGAGGAAAAAGTTATTCTTATTTTGATTCATCATCTTTTATCTGAACCTATAAAGAAGTCTAGTTTAGGTATTATAATCATATTTAGCCTATTGTAAATAGGGATTTTCATCATCCGGTGGTGATGGAACATGAAGAACGCTCAATTTTTCTGTCAGATTGTTAACTTTTCTTAGTTTACGGTTCTCACAGGTGAAGAATTACATTATATTATAGGCCTTTGCTTTTCGGCAAAATAAACCATCTGGTTTTATCGTGAATCGGTTTTATAGGTAAGAGTTAAGAGTTATATGTTATAGAAAGGAGTAGGTATAGATATATTGATTAATATTTTTGGTTCCCATGAACCTGCATGCTGCCGACAAAAACGTTATGTAGTGCTGACAGGTAGCCTGTCAAAGTATCAAAAACAGGTGAGGTTTTTGTGTAAAAAGTTTAAGAGGTAAGGTGTTGGTTTATATGGTTAATCGTTATTCAGGTGAATTTTTATATGTAATCCAATTGAAGCACAAGGAATAGTTTTTTGCATTGCTTCAGTTAGATTATACAATAATTTATTTACAACGCTTCTAATTTCATCTACTGTTACTAAAATTTCTAGATTTTCAATATATTAATGAACAGCGCTAACATTTAGCATAAGGCGAGAAAATTGATTCCATGTAATTTGACATCTCCATAAGAAATATCCATAGCCATTGTCTAAATTGATATTGATATTTTCATCTTTGTTTTCGTATAGCTATGTTGCTAGTGCTTCTTTATCATCATTCCTTCACTAATTCTCATTCCTTTCAATCTCATTATTGCTCATTTTCTACCTACGCAATCTCGAGTTCACCGGACTTTCCTCTCATTTATCTAATTTCTTTCTTTCTCTTAAACAGAAACTCCCATGCCTTGGGGCACTAAAAAATTACAGACGGTCAGACTAGTCAACTAGTCACCTTTTTGACTCTACTTATTCAAGTACCTTGGTTGGTGGTACAATTGAAATGGCATTAGTTAGGTAGGTTTTGGTTAGTCATTTAAGAAGTAAGTGGATCACATCATGTTGACGGAATTCTAGCAGCAATAATGCTGCAAGCTATTCAAATCTTAGTCATGATGATATTGATCATCATTAAAGAATGCAGAACGTAAGTATATATGAAGTTTGCAATTTAGTGCATTTGACTGATTTTGGTTTGAAAGTTGATACATTCTAAACTTGTAGTTGATGAAGACTCATCTGAGTTTCATAGAAGAATTGAAAAAATCTTTCACAAAATATTGGAGCGTGGAACTTATCCCAAAAATTAATAAAACCAAAGTCATACTGAATTCTCTTATCTGAACATCTGTTTATTTTCTCCGCTACGAACTCTTGACTCCCATTAATAATAAAATTAAATGGCCTAAATTTGTTTATACCATTTCCCTTCAATCTCAGCCAGCAAAAGAGAAATAATAATTTGTAATTGTTTTTACAAGGCTCACTTCCAAACGACCTACTAAAATGCAAGTGGCTGTCGTGCCTCTCCTAAAGAAACTGGAGTGCAACTTCATTTAAATGCTAACAAGAAACCCGTATATAGATTTATATAACGCTCAAAAAGGCTGCTATATTACAAAACACAAAACCTACAAATATAACAATGCATAATATACTTCAACCCCAAGTAATTTTGTGCACTCACTCGTCATACTAGAGCTAGTGGAATGCGTAAAAGTCGTAGAAGAGCATTGACATGACTTAACTAATTTGAATAAAACGGATTTGGCTCTCAATAGCTCCTGGCCTTTTCCTCAGTCTTAGACAAGCTCGACACAGCAGTGCACTCCACTATTGCTCAGTTTTACTATAACATTTTTTTTCTATATATATGCATATATTTATATGCATTTATTGTGCAAGTCAGTAATGAAGCCTTGTAAATGAGTGTGGAAGGAATGTAAATTCAAAGCTCACAACAAAAACATAACATTAAACACGACATGGTCAGAGCTTATGGGCTTACAGTCATCGTGTCATGTCATGTATGTCATGATTTAAGTGTAATTTCCTCCATAAATACAAGCACATTCTAAATTCTACTGTAAGAACATGTAAGCAAATGTACTTGTTACATGCAGAATAATATGGAACACAATGCCTTCCATTCGAACATTTGAAAAAGAAAAAAAACTGTTGCCTTATAAGAACTTTACTGACGATTAGATGAGCATAATATATATTGCTGAAGTTTAGTTGCAGCCTACTTTCAATCTTTGAATGTTTTTATGTGGCCAAAATTAAAATGCTGAAGAGCAAGAGTAAGTAGATGCGGATAGTAGATGAGCGAGACAAGTTCAGGATCAACGATCAACCGTCTTACATCACTTTAAGCCTAGCCACACTGACATTCACATGTTCTTATGTCATGTTTCCTCTTGTTAAAATGTTTCTTGTTGGCTTTAAGGAAGGAAAATCTCGATAAACAAAAATGATCACGTTGGTTTTTGGTTTTGCTTTTGATTTTTTGTGGTGTATATAAGTATTCAACTTTACAGCTGCCGAGCCTCTGGTTTCCTTCGTCCTCCCAAAGCATAAAGCACAACAAAACAGAGATTCGACTTTCGACTAGACGAGACAAGTGCACAGTAGTAGGCTAATTTAGAGTTCAGCAAAAAAAATTCTTCTCCTATTCTCATTACAATCTTAAATGGAATATATGTGACGGGGCTAAGTGGCCCCTTCTTCTAAGAATGTTTCACCCATGCTGGTATAAATAATCATTAGATTTGAACCCTCTACTCTTTCTCTATCGCTCTCTCAATGCTCATTCCAACGTCTTGTTCTTGTCAGAGAGGATTCATTTCATGAATGTAGAATGTAAAAGATGTACAAGTTGAGGCATGTACTTGAAAGAAACACGACATACCAAAAATGTTCCCATAATGGGCAAACCATATGGTATGGTAAAGAAAGGAAAGCAACATAATAATAAAGTGGTTTGGTTTGGTTTGGTTTTGTTGCGGTGATTGTGATTTTGATTGTAATACTCGTAATACATAACGCAATTGGCTTACACACGCCCTTTTCTTTTATAGAAAGGAAGAAGGAGAGTAGAGGAGCATAGAAGCCGGTCAAACAAACTAATTTATAAGCCTCTGGCTTGGCTTGGTCTTGGTCATCAGCATTTGTTTGTTTTGTTGTAGTAAAATTCCGTTCTTTTTTATTTTTGAAATGAATTAAATTGTATGGAACCAGCATGTCTACATTTGATTTGGCACTGGCACGAAATCTCAAGAGTTATCACGTCAAATCACATCAAATCAAATAAAAATCGTATTTATTTACACAATGAAATAATATAGACATTATTTAGCTTGTGAGTAACAAAACTGTTATGGTATTTCCTCTCCAAAAGAAAACAACAAGAAAGGAAAGAAATACTTGGTAAAATCGTAAATAAAACGGACTCACGACTCCTGGTCTGAAATCCCATCACTCACTAAGAAATTAACAAGAGTTTAGTTTAGCCGGAGTTTGTAGTTTGTGGCAAACTTGGAGAAAACTTAATATGGGAGAAGGGGGTAATAAAACTATGTATATTTTTTTTAGTTTCTTGGTGAATTATGAGTATTTGCTATTTACAACATACTTGCTTTATGTTTTCCTTGTTGAAAAACTGCAATTGCAATTGTTACTACAGTATTTATGAACATTTTTATTTGTATTGGATGACGGGCGAAGAGAGCTTAGTAAGCACAGGACACGAGGAACAAAAGGGCGCTTATCTACTTTACATGAAATACGGGAAAGGCGAAAGCAGAAGCCAAACCAAAACCAGGAGGAGGACAATTGGCTGGTTCCTGTTTGCAACTTGAAGTTGAATGTGTTTTTTTCCCTTCCTCCTAGTTCAGTTTTATCAAAGAACATGAAAAGAAGTGGTATAAAAGTAAGCATATTACGAGAAAACCTGCACGTTCATTTCCTCACATGTGGAAAAGCAATAAATAAATCTTGTGATGTGATATACTTTTTTTTCACGGAATTCATGATGCATATCTCTCTCGTTCTCCACTCTCCACAAATGTTTCTTTCTTTTATTCTCTCTCCTTTTTCTTTCTTTCATTCTTCTTCTTAACTTTTTCTTCGTGGACTTCTTCTTCTTCCTCTTTTTAAGCACAGTAAAACTGTTGTTATTTGCTTTAGAAAAAAGATTCACTAAGGAAAAAAGAAGGAGCTCTCGCTCAGCTCTACTTCTACTCTCGCTCTCCAATTCAAACAACAAATTTTTTGCATTCTTATTCTCATTCATTCGCTCTCCACACTAGGCGAGACGGGAGCACTTTTAAACCTTTTGATCGTGAAAAAAGGAGAAGTCAAACCAGCCACATAGTCAACTCCTCTCGACA
>JAANSM010000894.1:0-22334 GCA_036850725.1 Orchesella villosa | reverse complement strand
ATTTTTTGCAACAGCTTATAAAAAAGGTTCAAAATTCAATTTCTCACACGCCACATATTTTACTTATAGTGTTCCTATTGAAAGTGTAAAAATTGTAAAGTGTATTTTAAATGTGTTTTTAACAATTGGACATGAAATTTATCAAATGAGAAAAGTCGTTGTTGCAAAGTGCAACTTCTTATACACAGTGATTATCATATTTATTCGCATAGATCTGTACACAGTGTATATACTCATCATAACGAAAAATATATGCATGAATGCAGTAATACTATTAATTAGCACAATGGGCAAAAAATGGCGAATCTGGAAAATGTCTGGGTAGGAGGAGAGTCTGGAAAATTCAACTGCATCATATATTTATTACACAGCGAAGAGTAAGAAGGGAGCGGAAAGATATTTGCACATTACATGTATGACGACTGGAATGGGTTGGAAAGACGCTTTAGAAGATACAAGTTAAGCACATAAATGCATGCATAGGCGGTTCACACTCACATTCACATCACATCATCACACCAAGAAAGAGCAAGGCACAAGGAAAGTGGCTAGCATCGCAATCGCATCACACATGCAAAGAAAATTAGGCAACCAGCAAGAGAGCTAGAGAAGTGAAACCAATATAAAAGAATAATGGCAGTTTATCCCTGTCATAGTTTATAGAGCTACTACTTGTTTATATCCAAGTAGGTATATTTTCCCGTATATCCTACTCCATTCCATACAAATGCTTAGGTATACATGCATGAGATGAGGATGTAATATTAACGTAATGGTGTACCAATTCCCCATTCGTCCAATATCCATGTGGGATGCATATATGCATTATGCAATAGCATCAGTCTGAAGAAGAGCTGTTGAGAGAACGACAAAGCAAATAAAAAAGATACCAACCAAACCACCACACACACCAATATCATCATCATCATCAACATCATTGCCAAACCACTTGGCCGTCTCTGCCTGCACATTCAAATCCTTTTATGCACGCATACCTGAGCCCAGTCTTAAGATGCAAATTTCTTTCTACATGTGGAAAAAAACTAGCGAGAAAGATGAGGTAGTAGTAGTAAAGTAGAAGGGAAGCAACAGCAAAAAGAATGTGTGTATTATATAAATATACATTAAGGATGGATGCACAAAGAAGCAGTTTCTCCGTTGTGGTTTTATACCTGCTTGTGTTGGGTAGTTGGATGTTATATGTGTTCATAAGAGCTGCTAGTGGAAAAATGATATTACATAATAAGATTCCATACTTTTGATTACTATTTGCTGACAAGAAAAATCTTGGAACAAGGAACTTACAGCTTTTAAAATATCTTAACCACGGCATCATCATATCAATTTTGGTATATGGGAAAACTTTTTGCCAATTTTCTATCGGATAATTCCCTTTTCCCAGAAACTTTTAGATTTATATAATAATCTATAATCCAAGGATTTTACACACAGACGTATTTTTATATATTTTAGTGATGAATTTGCACATGTGAACCATGAAAATAAGCACATGAACTTACGTTGAACATTGCTTTAAAGTATTATTATTCAAAAGTATCACATTTATACTATTATTATTATCAACCTCCAGATATGGGGATAATGATCCACAATGAGAAATAGGTATGTTATGTTATGTGTTATGCGATGGTTGAAAAATTAGCCGATCCATAGTTGATAAATTGATAATACATATAGCTCATCATAACAAACAACAGAATCAAACAAAGGTGGAGGTTTTGCTTTAATACAAAGGAATGATTAGAAGGGTTATGTATGAGTGCGTGAGCATTTAATTAGCATGAGAAAAATATTTATGGAAATTGTGTGAAGTACTTGCAGAATTAAAAACTACAATACGGAACTTCACAAAAACAAGTTGCATAAGACCTGTATAGTCTCGTTTTTTCTATAATAAAATAAATGTAGTTAATCAGATGAAATAGCAGACTTGAAAATCTACAATAACATGATGATCATTTGATCGTGTTCATATTTGCTGGGTTGTTGCTTTGATTTTGCTTTTGAAGATAAAATTGAGTGTGGTAATAACATGGTAATAACATAGAAGATTGTAAAATTTGAATAAAATTCCATTACTGGAAAGAGCAGGTGTATTCGAATGTATGTGTGTGTTTGTGTATGTGTGAAGTGGATGATATAAAAATGTTATTAAAGTGAAGAAGATTCTTGAATGATGAACAATTGAACAAAGGATGAAAGAGGGGAATGAGGAGCAGCCATATTTACAGATATGTACATATAATGGTACAAGACTTCATCATCATATCAGTAGCTTTAGAGAGTGTAAAATTTTATTTGCCATTAAAGTCGCCAATACCCAGCCCACCCAGCATATCATAATGGCCAATAAATTGCAATGTAATTAGCAACTGGCCATGGAGCTTTTTACATGTTGCCAGTTTGCTCTGATGGTATGGTGCTGGGAAAAGCGGCCATCATTATCAATCTCATTCAAAACTACATAGAGGAAGGCTTTGATAATTAGTTTATAAGCGTAAAAATGGAAAAAATGCCTTCGTTTTGTGTGGACATCACTTTTATCACCCGTTTTCAATGAATCCGGGTGTGCTAAGCTGACAAGGTATATCGCTCCTGATATCTCCATTTCGTATTCACTGACTGATAATAAAATGGTAATAATTGTCCACTAATGGAGTTATATCTTATGTTATACAAGTTTCATCGGAATAATGAAGCGAACATATAACTGAAATCCTATGTCACAGGAGCTTATCTCTATCTCCGGTGGGGGGAGGGGTTCGTTACATTATAATTGTGTTAATGTATTTTGCAATAAATGTATGTGCACGGATGATGGAGATAATATTTTGCAAAAAAATGTGTCGGTTGGGTAAGAATTAAAGGTGCTGATTGCTGATCTACATTTTAAAATGAGGACTAAAATATGAATATTAGAATTATTATAAATTCACCGATTCGCACATCAATATTAAATCAGTTATCAACTTGGCTCTGTGTTATAAACTTAATTTGCAAATGTAAAATATCGACTTTTCATTCAATAAAAAAGAGAGGTAAAAAGGAGGGTATAATAAGTGAGGGGCAATTAGATTGGTAAAATTTCATTTCGCGATTTTGGTACATCCTATCTTATTACAGGAAGAGACACTCCAGAAATATTGAACTTGAGCATCTATCAAATTTGTATAAATTGAAATTGAAGCTCCTTTTCGGCCGATTCTGTAATGGACGTTTCTTCACGTGCTATAAGTAAAAATGTCGTAAATCGTTAGATTGTAACGAAAGAACATCGCAGAAGTGTGTGACATGTAAAAAGCTATACCATGTAGCATCAACAACTTTCTCCGGTCTGTGAATAATATCTGTTCAATACCTACATCAAAACACTTGGGATCAGCACGGATACTAGAAATGGTAAATCGATGAGTATATTATTTAGTTTTGGTTTTGTATATTTTGCCAACGTTCTCTGCATTACAAGTTTTAAAACGTTGATACATGATGACTAAGGCTCAAAAGGCTTATAAGTATTGAAACTAATTTAAACTACGATTAATATTTGCAAAAGAAACATGCAAAAAACGGAAAGCATATAATGAAAGTATGAGTTGGGACTTGTATATTTATTTCGTACCCGTGTAAAGATATCACAGCATAAACTAAACAAAATAGTAAAACACCGTGGAAAGTTGTGTGCTTTATGCAGCCATGCTCATTTCCTGTAGTCCTGTAGACTGTATTGGTCCGTTGGGATTTTCAACTCCAAGGGTGCAACTTGGTTGAAATGAGACAAAATGTGAGAGTTATCTGAATGTAAATTCATGTAAACAAATAGCAGCGTCGGTCTTATTGCATNAAATGTGAGAGTTATCTGAATGTAAATTCATGTAAACAAATAGCAGCATCGGTCTAATTGCATACAGTATGAGCACTGTGAAGTGAATCACAGAATAAAAAAACACGAAAGCATGACTCTTTACTTTAAAGTGGATTTTTATTGATTGCTTCCTGGTGCAACGTGAAATTGCAATGCAATGAGACAAACCCTGAGATGACTATCTACTCCAAAGAATAATAAACCATGTAATTGTCCTTTGTTATCTTTGATGTATTCAAAGCGACAAATTTAAACTAACCGACAATCGACAGCTTAAACTGTACTTCTCCGAACTATAAAATGATGGGATATATGATGTCACACATCCTTTCATAGAATTTCAGTGACTTCCACTTTTTTAAACGATATTCGGTTTCAATTACCTTTTATTCACTCTTTGAAAATTGGGCTTATTGGTCGAGGTGAATATGCCGTGACGGAAAATATTGCATTACTCTGTCATTCTTGTCTTTATATTATTCTATGGCATTCAGGAAGCCACATAGTGAGATAATATGCGCTTCATGATACAGGAAAATTACGACATTCTATAAATTATGACAACCGACAAAACGTCTCGTCTCAGAGGAGTCTCAAATCGGAACTCATAGTGTTCCCAAAATTGGAAACAGCAACAGCAGTTTAACTCAAGTTTTCAGAAATAAAGTCCTGCAATTTTCACCAACTTTGCAGGTGTCCCCAGTAGCCTATAAAAACGTGACACCAAAAACAATCATGTTTAGCAAAGAATTATTTACATCTTTCATCCCTTTACAAAATTTTCAATACATTGTTTCAAACTAATTGGTTTTTGTTTTTTTTGTTTTAGGCAAAAACGCAAAATATTGCGATTTGATCGCTTCTCGTGAAATGTAACCTTATATCATGATATGTGGAGGCAGTACAGAATCTAGTTATTCCAGTCATTCAGATTCTCTCATAGCACATTATTATCATTCCATCAGAAACGAGAAAGACTAGTGGTTGTTTTGAGTGCACAAGTGTACACCACATCCCAACAAGAGAAGCCAAGGATGAAGCCAAACCCTTTCATGAAATATTTCTTATCATTTTTTATTATTTTTCTTTGCGAACACACACACATCCAGTCATCCAGTCAAAAAGGTTAAGTTTGAACAACAACGACTATACGGATCCCTGCTAAACTACACACATAACGTAATACATTGTGTATTCTGTGTGGTGTGTGTTTGTGTGTGTTCGCTTTGTAAACTTTATTGTGAGTGAATGATGTGTGCACTCATAATATTAAGACAGTCTTCATGCTTCGTTTCCCATTTTCCTCATTTGAAGTTTGCATAAAAGACACAAGTTGTGTCTTCTCCGTGTGTGTGTGGATTATGTAGTTATTGCATTGCATTTGCGGTTTTTAGTACTTTGTTTTGTAGACAGATATAGGCATGCCTCTGGAACAGTGTGTGGACGACTGCGGAGCATTCATATACCTACAATATTATAGTAGTTTAGTCATCTGGATCAATTTTATTTACCGGCCTTTATTGACTGAGCATGCATGAGTAGCACTTTTTATCTACTACGCACATATTATATTTATATGAAAGTAGGGTTGGGAAAAGGTTCAGGAAACTTTGTACAGTAACAGTCAGCATATTACATCAAACAAGCAATAATATGCAGATGTATAAAACTATACTAATGTAATCCTTTTTCTGCCACTTGGTTTGGTACATATAGTAGCTGGTTGTGTTCCTTCAAAAAAAATCTTAATGGCTGCTCGAAGGACTGATTATCACGTGCAAAACAGAATACAAAATGTTTGGATGTGTGTGTGTGTATGTAATGCATATGCATACACCGCAGAAAAATGCATGGAGAGGAGAACAAGAAAATGGCTGCAAAAATGGAATACATCAAAGATAGACAGTGGCAAACCCAACGAGGTGGTATGGTGGGTTTGCATACCTTATTCCTTATCTCCATATTATTGCATGGAGAAGAAGAGTATCATGATCATCAAGATGTCTGTTTGGCTGTTACAACTTTAATGCACTTCATAAAAGTTGCGTGGACAAGTCGATAAATGGAAAAATGGCACAACACCACCACCACCACCGGGAAGAGACAGAGAGAGCGTAAATGAAGGATGAGAAAAGAGGAATGGAAGGAGCAGATGGCAAACTTAAGTCCAGTATAAGCTGTCATGTCATTCTTGCGTGTATGTATGAAAAAGGAGAGGAGAGAGAAGAAGATGCATGTTTGTATGGGTAAAGAAAAAACATATTACGCCAAGCCCAAGCGATGCCACTGCTTAGGTTTTATAAAGTTGCAGCCAGTGAATCATTGTATATGATATTGACGTGGTGGTCTCTGGTGAAGTAGACAGCCCCATCATATCATGATAACAGAGTGTGTGCAGTAATAAGTAAGTAACGAACAAAAAGGGAGAAAAGAAAAGAGAATGAGTGAATATTGTGTACACATGCAATGGCGAATGTGTACATACATACATACATATATATATAAAATACAATGTATGCATAAGTATATAGCGTACATATTGCAAATATCTTTGCAAATGTGTATATGTTTACATGTATTTGCAATGTGGCCGCCATGTTTGATATTTTTGCAACAACTTTTTGCACGTTCACTGCTCACTCTTTGCCATTTTTGCACAATGCAATTCTTGTTTCTCAACCGTGGAAAGTAAAGGGTCTGGCGAGCAGCACTACGCTGCTGAGCGTAGGAGACCACAAGGACGCTGATAGATATAAGCTAGATATAAATGGCTAATATTTTTGGGTTTGCAAAAATATTATTCACTGAAGTAATTAATATTTTCTTGGATTTTCTTCATGTAATAGTTCCAAAGTTCCAATATTTTTGGCTTACAACTAAAAGTTATTAAATTTTAAATCCTTTTCTGGAATGGAATATCTTATAGTACATTCGCAGAAACATATGAATTATTCGTTATTATAAGATGGCAGACATAATTTAATCATAACATGTTAGGTAAAATATGAAATTTTTGTGCACAGAAAAGGATAGAATTATTATAAGCTCCTTTAACTCGGGATTTTATACTTAAAATAGTTTTCCTTAGAAAGCTCATTCCTAGTTTTTTTCATTGAAAACTTCTCAAGAAAATTCTCCTGTCGATGGGGTGCACAGCAACTTTTTAATAAAAACTAAAACATTTACAAATACATCCCGCCGGTTCCTTTTCTCGTATGTCAACGTCATTCATTTTAGCAATATAATAAAAAAATAATTGCTTCTGGAAATTAGTGAGATGCTGCCAAGGACGCTTGGTTTCATTCATAATCAAACTTAATGTACATTTTTTAATCTGTTCGTTACTTATCCCAACGTAATCCTGCCTTCAGCCACTCAACTCCAAAGTAAAAACAATGAACTGGTAAAAAAATCATTTATAACATCCTCAGTTCCCTCGTATAGACTTTTTCACGTGATCTTCAAGTAACATTTTATCTTGAGCCATTTTTAGTGAAGAAGCAACTCTGATAGTCTCTATCTATATACCCAGGTGTATTCTTATTGCCCTCATTAGTTTTAATGTATTTTAGACGCAACCTGTTTTCCAAGAAAAACTGATTTTGTAGGACTTGCTTTGGTTTATCAACGTATTTCAAATGAATTTTGGTTCAAAGTTCAATGAGCATCTTATGTGATCAACATAATGGTAGTAAAAGCATATAAATTCTAATATTTTGCATAATATATTGAGAACTATATTGAAAAATTGAAAAATTCTAAATTTGTTATAAGATTTTAGCGCACGAAACTGATGAAACAAAAAGCGGATGCGTCTAGCAATTTATCTGTAAGCATGTGATTGAAATTTTTGATGAACTTACTTAAAATGATGTTGAGAGTTTATGACTCGTGAAATACATTTTTAGTTTTACTCAAGCGTAATTTTTATATGAAATTTTCTCACTCCGTCTCTCTCTCTCCATAGACGAAAAATATGATGAGAACCTTTTACTGTTTTACTATCTAAAAACTTTGTTTCAGAGGGAGCTATTCTATATACCTATATAATACCTGCCACCTGTATTATAGGTGTTTTTTGCAGCAGTACAAGAAAATCAGTTTATTTTAGCTTCAACAAGCGCCAGTAAAATATGTATACCAATGTCATAGTCATATGCGTAAAGAGTACTAAAATATCATTATAATTTTTTCGTCAAACAATCATCAATCCATACTTGGCAGGCTCAAAGTTTACTTTAGCTCGGAGCACATCACCATCAGCTTCTAATAATTTTGTTTTGACATAAAATCTCTTGATTTCAAGCAGTGTTTTCTTCTTTGACTTCGAGGAATTTTCCATCTTTGGTGACAAGTCAAGTGTGTCAATTTATAGCTAACGGTACAAAATCAATGTGCATGAAGTTGCGTACCGTATAAGTACTTTTAACGTCAATTTTTACATTGATAATCAAAATGATAATATGCATTAGTATTTATTTAGGTATACACGTTTTAGAATAAAAAAACAGTAAGAAATGATCCAGGTCTATATACCTATAGCTATCCACTATGCAAATATTTTATTGGTACCAACTACCTAAGTCATTCAAAAGGAAGGTTTGGCAAACCAAATATAGGCAACGTTGATGGCTTTTCAATCAATCCACACTATCTCCTCGAAACATACCAACTGCAACCAATAATAAGAGAGCAGCACTTGTCAGTTGAGGTTTTATTCATAAAATTGTGCAGTCGTAAAAATAGATTTAATAACGAGTCGTTATACTATTTGGGAAAATTCGATGCATGATTTGGTTTTGGGCTCGTTCATGTAAACAACTTTGTTTGTCACCTCTCAACCACAATATATACCCCACCATTATGTACATAGATTAACCCTAAATATGTTCAAACTAGGTAGTGCATAGGTCACTGGAGGACATTTCTGATAAATAAATGTATGAATGGATTTGTCGGCCTAAAACCAACAGTTTCCCTCCACAAACTATCAAATGCTATGAAATGGAAATGACTTTTATGTATTCATAAAGTGACTGACTATAAACATACACGTACACGTGCTATTTTTGTATGTTGGTTTTTGGTATAGAAACTCCATTTGAGTGTCAGCTAACAGCTAGCTGCATCAACATACAAACATACTTCTTGGAATTACAGAAAATGGTCTCAAATTATATGGAAATGTGTTTACAAAAATACTTAAATATTGTGTTTTCATTATGCAAGATAGAAAACGTTCATAATTTATAGTGGTTTTGCGCATTTCTATCAACTATGTATGTACATCCTTTGGTTAGACAAATGCACTAAAGTATAATTTCCCTAATTTACAGCTTCGGGTTGAGGATGGGAGTGTGATTGTGACTGTTTGATAAACACAAATTGTATGTACTTGAACAGCATTAACGATAAAGCTCACTCTTCCGAGCAAACTTCACTTTTGAGACTTTTGACTTGCCTCACTGTAGGATGCACGTTGCACAAAATACTCATTAAAATTTTCCATGAAAACATGAATTATACAAAATTCTGAAGGCAGAGCGTCATCATTATGAATCTACTTATATGTGTGTCAAACGCATTCACATGCAATCTAATGCAAGCAATCTATCAAATCTAAATGAAATGCTGAAGGCGTTGAGGAAACAGACAGTGTGAGAGAAGGCTTTCTATGAATTCTGTCAAGTTCATGTTCAAGAAAAATTAAAATCTCAAAACAAAAATTGTTTAATTAACGCTTTAAACACACCAAGAAAAGGCAGAAGACATGCATCACGAAGGGAAAAAACAATTTTTATTTGTGGATTCCGGTTGTAATTGCATGCACATCAAAAACAACATAATTAGATATTATGTTAGTGAGTTTTCCTTATCCAAGTCTAAAAAATTTATAATGCCATTGAGGAAAAAAGTGCAAAGTGCAATTTACTTCAAGTACAGAAACATACTCGTAAAAAATTAAATGCACATGTTTCATGTTCAAGAAAAATTAAAATCTCAAAACAAAAATTGTTTAATTAACGCTTTAAACACACCAAGAAAAGGCAGAAGACATGCATCACGAAGGGAAAAACAATTTATATTTGTGCATTCCGGTTGTAATTGCATGCACATCAAAAACAACGTAATTAGATATTATGTTGCTGAGTTTTCCTTATCCAAGTCTAAAAAATTTATAATGCCATTGAGGAAAAAAGTGCAAAGTGCAATTTACTTCAAGTACAGAAACATACTCGTAAAAAATTAAATGCACATGTTGATTACGATAATAAGATTAGGTACATTGAGCTGAAAAGCAAGTACTGATTAAATGAACTTCATGTTGTTTTGTTGATGTCAAAGTCACAAAACAATGAGAATGCAGAATGCTCTCATCACATAAACGCAGTAGATAATATTTAGCCATTGTAGAAAGAGAGAGAGAGAGAGGAAACACGCTATTATTTCGTGAGGAAATGCTTGCCTAAAATGCATCATTATCAGTTGCTTGTTTTGCTACCAACAAAAAACTATATATCAACCATAAAACCAAACCACATAGTAGTTTTTAGTCCATCCAACATCCAACTGCGTCTTTTTTTTGTTTTTCGTGTTTTGGTGACGTGAAAAATTACACGAATTCATCCATGTAACATTTTCAGTCTCTCCCAAAACGCAGCAGCTTATCTTCCTTTATTTTGCTCACTCACTTGCATCACCATCATCATCATCATCATCATCATACACAAGACACGTTACAGTGACTGCAGAATGCATGCTGATGATGTAACTCGTCATTATTCACAACTTTGAATAAAAAGCAAAGCGCAAGTAAACCAACTAGCATTCGAAAAATCTCGGCTCGAATAACTCTTCACATTTAGACATTCCTCAACAACTCCTCATAAGAGATGCAATGCACATGCAGAAAATATTATACTACAAACTACACACACTTGGTGCAGATAAGAAAAAAGTGAGAACACGTGGAGATTGAGAATGTTCACTACAGAGCAACCGAGGTCATTTCACTCTTATGGGATGTGTTGACGATCCATCTTCCTCACATCTTCTCTCATCTCACATTGCAACGCATTCAACGTTCTTCTCTTCAAATTGAAAAAAATAATACCATTCTCTCCTTATATTCTCATTCTGCTGCATGCTGCTGGTGATGATAATATGCTGTTGTAATATAGATAAAACTACAAAAGGAAAACTTTTTTTTTGTTTGGTTTGAAATAAGCTTTGCTTGTCATAATCAAGAGAGGATGATGATGAGTTGCAGGTTGCAATGCACTTAGCATTCAGCAAAAGCCATGGGAAGCAGCAGCAGGTTGCAGTTAGAGGAAGATTCAGCAAACAATTTGTGATGATAACAATGCAGCAAAAAAAAAGCTTTTAGAATGTGCACTGCATGTATACATATCTACGCATCTATGAAGAATTACCATATTATAAGGATATCAGATAGTACAATGTGCCTCGTTTTATAGTTAATGTAATTCCTTTTTTGCTGACGCATCCTGTCTCTCTCTCTCTATCTTCTCTCTCATTGTTGAAATGAATGCATGCTTGAAGAATCTCCGTAGTAATGTAATAAGAGGCTACTGATTTTTTTGCTAGTGAGAGAGGAGCACTCCCGATTATTGCTGCAATGCAGCGCAGCGGAAGAAGCGTTTGAAGATTTCATCAGAAGGAAAAAGACGGACAAGGAGAAGGAGAGGGAGAGAAGGATGTGAGTAACACCTATAGTTCTTGCAGGTAAAAATCTTGGGATGTGATAAAAAATGAGGAATTCTACTGCGTAGTTTTCCCATTTTCATTCTGCTGGTGCATTGCACATCGCATTGCATAGCGTATATATTATATACTACCTTGTCGGTTGGTACCTGTTACGCCGTGTAAACTTAATGGGGTTTATCATCATTCTTTTTTTATATGAAAAATTTTTTATGCGGGTACACGCCACACGGGTACGTTGTAAGTTGTTTTTATCATTTATCTATCCATGCCAATATAACTACTTATGTACCTGAGCTGCTTAGTGTACATTATTGCTAGTGCATTCAAGCGTAGTTTTACTGGGGTGTGTGATCATGATGACGATAAAATGGCGTATATTTAAGTGCAAAAGCAAAATAAAAGGAATGACTGCTGCTGTTAAACTCATCTTTTTCTTTAGTAGACAATATGACGCTTTGCATAATATAAAATATAGCTGGTAATGTTACTTGTACTCATCTCATATGTATGCGCTTCGGTTCGGATCTCCTCTTGCGATGGGAGGGTATAGCGAAAAATGGGAAAAACATCCTGTGCTCTATCATAAATCGGTAAAAATATGTATGGGCTTTGCAAGACTGTATGTAGACCCAAGTGCAATGAGGGTTTTACCCGTTGGTGGCGATACCGAGACGTGATAAGGACAAGTAACAACTAATAATGCATTTGTGTAATCATTCCATCATCACATTAAAAGTGATACGATGAATAATGGGATTTTCAGTTTTAATAATTATAATCAGAGGTCGACTCTCTTTAAATGTTGTTTACGTGGATTTGAGTTCGGGGAAATTTTTCCTTGTAATAAAATGCGCAACAGAGAAATGCCAAGGTCTTTGATCCGAGGAGTCAAGGAAATGTCCTCTCTCTCTGCTTGACGCTTCCTCCAGACCAGACATATTTAGGCATGAAATGATATGATATGACATGACCCCTCTGATTTTGTCAGTTTCTATGAATAGGAAACTGGAAATGTGATGGAAATAGGAATTGTGCAATGATGCCCCACAAAACAACGGAAGAGCTCTTGCCCTGTGTGTGTACAAAGGTTTAAAATCACACACGTGGAAAATCTGGAAAGAGGAGAACTTTTATCGCTAAAAAAGATGCGACTGTGCGCGATGCATAAATTGAAGGAAGTTTTATCGTTTTGAGAAGGAACAAAACATCTCTTAATGGGGATTCATGCAGGTTCATGGTATCTCTGAAATGCGATATGATGTTATGAATATGATGTTGTTGTGTCGATGATGATCCAGAGGTTAATGGCATTCAAGTATTTCCTCTTTTAAAATCTGTTGCCCTATACCGAAAAAAACGCATCATTAAGTTTCTATATATCTTACAGAGAAGAGGATTTCGTCGTCTCCTTCAATTGCACTGAGCCCATGTAGTCTCTCCTCATCTCTTCTGTTTGTTTTGTTTGATTTGCATTTGCACACAATCCATGGAATATATACTTGCATGTGGCATCATAAGTAAGTAGTAAAAAAAGAAAGAGATGAACTCTGAAGCCTTTTTACCCAGATAGTATAGTAAAACAAACAGCTTTTAGCCACACATCCCTACACACATTAGCCATACCGGAGCGGGATTATACATACAATTATTCCCAGCATATATAAACAGCAGGAGTAAATGAATCTTCTTGAGTAAACACCAATAATAATAAAGCAAACAAGAAACTTCAAAAAATAACACCAGACCACCTGTACCTAATGTGCATGTGGATTATTTATCTTTCCTCCACATGCATGCATGATGTGCACATTTGGCAATTACAAGTTTCAATTCAAAAAGTTTTCACATCCCTTATTCAGTAGAAGAAGAAAAAGTTTGTTTGTATTCGTCATGTAACAGAACCATCATGGATGGGAAACTAAACTTATTATGATAAACTGCTAATTGTGAGAACACACATTGACACATTCGGTGTTCATGCGGTAAAAATCTGGTATAATGTTATGCAGACTAGTGTAATAAAAACAAAATGATTCATGTACATTTGATGTATACCAAAGAGCGTGGACTGGCAATTTTCAAAGAGAGATAGTTTCTCTTCGAGAATCACCATGGAGTTTATGCATTTTGATGTATACCTACTTTTATGCATGTTTGTGCATTCTCATTTTAGCCGTTTGCAAATGGACCAGGAAAGGAAGTACCTTTTTTTGAGTGCATATGAATCTTGTTAAGCTGCGACGATATGATAAAGCACGTTTTTATTAGTAAGCAAATGCTTTCCAAATGATGGCTGAGCTTACATAAGATAACGTGAATATGTTTAAAACTTTTAGTCACTTCATTAGCAAAAGCCCTAATTTTGATTCTAAGTAGCGGAGTACAAACGATTATGACACTGTGCGTATTCTGTGGAATGTAAGCTAATCTCTCCTTCGCAGCTATCGCCGCCTTTGATGATTTCATGATGATTCTCCTTTTAGTCAGACCAGACTTACGAGATTGTGATTCATCGTCATATGTGCAAGTGACAATAAGCCTCATCGTCTTATATAAGTACTAATTCCACTGCATCGGTGAATGACTAAAGTGGGGGGATGCATGAAGTGGTGGTTGGTGGGTTGATGGTTTTAGTATACACTTTGTTTGACTTTTGTAATACTGAAACAAACATGAGATGTGATGCCATTACCATGCTACGTTACATTTGCGAAAGCCTGCTCACGTTCCCCCTTATGCACCCCGCGTTGCTAATATAACAGTTAGCGTAAGCCAGGGCTCTCGGGTCTCGGGCTGAGCAATAAGTACTAATTCCACTGCATCGGTGAATGACTAACGTGGGGGGATGCATGAAGTGGTGGTTGGTGGGTTGATGGTTTTAGTATACACTTTGTTTGACTTTTGTAATACTGAAACAAACATGAGATGTGATGCCACTTGCATTTAGCAACATGATAACATTACAAGCCGAGCAGCCACCCGTAAATAATTTAAACACTCGTATATCATGCCTTTTCCTATCAAGAAAGAAAAGATAAAAGAGGTTCCTTTGACGAATGTTGTTTATCCTCTTGTATTTTGCATCTTCTTGCTCAATTTCTCACTAAAAGCGGGGAAGAGCCAGCTACTTGGTGCTGGTAGTAAATAGTAGTACATCACATTGCATGTGTCACTGTCATTGTGCCGTGTAGTATATTCTATAGTCTTTATAACTCCATACATCCCACAAAACCTTTGCTCAGGATGATCATCAATCTTTTCAAGTGAGGAAACAAGTTGAGGCAGAGGAAAAAGGAGTAATGGAAATGGAACGTAATGAGAATGAATGGTGCATATCCTCACTTTTGTTCTCTTTTCTAGGAAAGACTTGACTGGTTGAATGGTGTGATATGTGTGGTTGCAATTTTGAATTGCAGTTTTGTGTGTTATGCAACTCAACTCCCATTATTGTATTTCCTTTCTGATGAGAACTGTGAGAGTAAATGAATGACCATGAAGCATGTTACTCTGTTTGTGAGAAGGAAAATTACACATCTTTTTTTCCTGCATAATTCTTGTTGCTACTCTCAATCGTATTCTAAACGAAGTGTAGCATATTCCATTCGTAACAGCAATTTCCAAAAACAACTTAGAATGACTCAGATGTCATGAAAATAGGGGGAAAAATGAGTTGCTTCAGGTACTGCACGGAGTTGATCTTCTCTGTATCTGCATGATTAAGCACAATTGATTCCGCCGTAAATGATTATCTCATTTGAGACATAGCAGGTGCATGGCGTAATATTTTTTGGAGAAGAGTAAAGTTTAGTTGGTGATAATGAATGTTTGCAGATTTGGCAGCAATAATCATCTCATAATCTTGATTGCTTTTCTTGCATTAGAGCATATAGTATACTAGCATACCACCCAAATTACATTCCAGTTACAAAGTCAAGGCTGTGCATAAGGTACCCCTGACATTCTGCAAGGCTGAACAAGATGAGATGAGCAAAAAACATCTTTCTCTCTCTGCACTCTAAACACAGAATGCTATTACACGCATCAACGCTTTGGGTAGTAGTCAATGATAATATGCTGATGGTAATATTATGAAGTTTGCTATAAAAACATAATCAAAAATCGCTCCAAGGCTGAATTACACTTTGCTTTAAGGAAAAAAGTATGCATATAATATATGATTCAGTTCTAAAATGCATATTATGGATAGATATGTAATGCTTTGCCCTTTCCTTTACATATTTCATTTTTTGCACACACACACACACACCTATACACATATGCAGCCGCAGCCGATAATTTTTAATGACATGCAAACAAACCCATCATGCTCTAAAATGGGCGCCGGTATAAATTACATTTTTTATAAATCATCATGTCAGATATAAAGGATAAATCTGAAATGTTATATAAAAAAAGCCTTAAAGCATTTAAGGTAGAAAATTGACAATGAAAATTACCACTTTAATCAATCAGCTACTCAAATTGCTCAAGAATCTGCATATACATAAAATAAATTTGCTATATACACACGTACCTAATCAGTTTGCTAAGCTTGAGTATGGAATTGGATTGAGTTTGACCTTTTACGCATGCTTTAAAAGTAGAGATAAAAGCGTATATATATCTCTCTCTGTGTAAACATCATAATGCGTATTGTGTGTAATGTGGTGAGTTTATGTTTATGTATGCTGTGTAAATGGAAAAATAAAAAATGTTAGTGATTTACACACACCATTTGTAACGACTGACTGCATGCAATCGATACGATGAATTTATCTTCTATTGTCTTTTCTAGCACCTTGGTTCGTCTACACACAATGATACAGATACTAGATACTTTTAGATTTTAGATGCATTCTTCTATATTCTCTCTTCGGTTGTCTTGTAATTCCTCCTGAGAACATTTACTACCTTTAATAGCGTTCAGTATTAAATGATCTAATGGGAAGTTTGGCCTTGCACAAAATTTGTTTTTCGCCCTTCATTTTTTAAAGACCTTGTAAACTTCCCTTGTCAAGAGTGAATTATATTGTTCGCCTTATATGTAGTAATTGCCATTATTTCATATGCAGAAAAGAAATCCTAATAATGCAGGTATTACCAACCACATATTATACCTATCTTGTACATCTTTATAATGTGTGTCAACATTCATATTACGCATTTTTATTGGGCTTTATACTCACGATCTAACTCATGACATGTGTAAAAGATACTCTCCTACATGCCAAGAACTTATATCAAGAGCGCTTCGCATGTACTTTTGTGAGTGTTCAATATATTCACTTGCATTTTTGCATTTCACGCACTTTGTCAAGAACAGTACAACGTAACGTACAACGGTTTGCTTTGCTTATACGACTTCTATTATGTGATTGAATGCAGTAGTGTGTGTAAAATGTTGTCTTGCTTTTGCTCATAGTACAACATTTTTATTTCGAGTCTGATAGATTTGTAAAATGGTTTTCCATGTTCTCACGCGATTTTTACAGACTGAAGAATGAATGTAGTGAGAATTTATTTGACTTGATTCTGACTGATGCCCAGTTATGCGTTTCATGGAAATTTACTAAAGGATTTATTGAGGAAACATCATTTCTCAATCATAGACCGTGTGTGTAATGAAAATATTTAATGGGAGAAGCAAAAACACACATCCTTTTTATTTTCGTTTATCCATTGTTGCCTTTTCATTTGGAAAGATGAAAAAATGCGTAGGATTCAACTTCCTGAATTATCCATTTAGGATTCACTCAAGTAGACAGTGAGACAGGAGAGACAAGTTCTCCGTCAACCCAATATATTGTAGACTTTGCCATAGGCTTTTTCCAAGCAATCGGTTCTCACCGAAAACCAGATTTTTATTTCCTTCCTTTTGATGAACACTTTTCTGTCAGGTTAAAAAAGAGCAAAACCTTATTCATGCTAGAAAATGTTGTTTTCCTGATAAGGATTTTAATATGATAAGGAAATGAGAGAACATAACATGAAATTGGCTGTCACCGAAAGGAACGGAACCTAGTTATTGTGTAGATTATGTTTTCATGAGGTGTTACAAGTTACTGGTTTGCGGGAGCCACATTTCTAGCTGAATGAGCTTCGAGTGTTTATTTAGGTATTATGCTGTGAACAGCGAACATTCATTCCATGAAATGTGCACATCGTATTCGTGGGTCAGCTTTAGTCTTTAAGCTTGCGTTGTAATATGCTATAGCTATAAGACATTTTTATCCTTTATCCAAGTTCGTTACAACTTACAATTCCCGACATTTTCGCAGTGTGCGCCGCGATGACCAATTTAATTACACAGTATATATCATGATATGAACGCACAGCCAGTTATTTTTGAAACCATAGCCTATTCCCATTCATTCGCATGTGGAAATGAGTATAGTACTTCGCAGCTTGCTTGTCAAAAACACGAATTAAATTGGATTGTCCTATATTTTGTCCAGTGGTGAGCATAACAAAAATGAGCAATTGTGTTTATGATGGATATTGCATAATAGACATAATTGTGTGAGCTTTTGTTATACTCGTACCAAGTAAAAAGTAGGATTTGAAAGAAAGAAGCCTTTCAACTTGAACTCCTTTTTCTTATCTTTATCCTCGTCTAAAAACAGCAAACTTATCAAAACAAGCTCTAAATGATACATCGTTCATTTCCATCAACATTTTTAGACAAGCACACGCTTGTTCTGCATTCATATTCATTCTGTCCACTTTGCTACTCTATAATTTTGCATATAAACCCAAACAACTATTAATTACTGTAGTTGGCCACTTTACATGAAAATATGCATACGTGTCATGTTATGCATACATGTTATATTGTGACTGCAGTATTCAATTCAATTCACTAATAATCCAATCCATTACAACGGCGAGACAAGTCGAGAGTCAAAAGACTATGGAGAACCTTGGCCTAAAACTTTACTTTGCATAATATTATATTATCTTCCATGTGTACATTTATATCATCATTCAATTTAAGTTCAAAGTACAGAAAATTATGCATTACAACTTTATTCCGCTGTCTACTCGTCGTGTCACACACTTTCTAAAGATGGCAAACAATTTTTGTTTGTTCATATAACTGCACATTAAGCTCGTTAAATTGATGCAGACCGATTGGTTGGCGACGGTAGAGCAATCATTCTTACTTTTTCCTACAATCTATCTCCAAAAATATTAAGTTTCCGCATGAATGGGATGGAAGTTGTTATTTATTCCTCCTCGTGAAACGCATGAATAAGCTAAGGACAAGCTTTATATAGTTAGGAGACTTGTGTGACATACATACAAAAATATACGTTTGTACTGTGAAATGAAACTTGGCTAAAAACTCCTTTTTAGAACATACTCCTTTTTTGCCAACAACGCATAATTTTTTCTTCTTCTGTTGTCTGTCTTCATCCCCTCCATTTCCATCCCATTCTGCATTTTTCCGAGACCAACTGACAAAACATTTCATCATCATTATATTCTTTTCTTCTTTAACAATAAAGTAATTCAACATTTTTATCCACGCATAGATGACATAGTCACATTTATATTCACAAACATAAATAACATGCATACGTTGCGTTTCCCTTGAAAGCGAAAAAATACTAAAAATATGTAATACATTCTAGTTATAACCCCCACCCCATTCTTCCCTCATTCCTTGGAGTTACTTTAGCTTCTGTGGACTTTTCCTTCCAGCAGCAAGCCAACAAGCAAAAGCATAGAATATTTTCTTACAAAATCAGTTATACTATTGGACAACTGCACAAACAAAATACTGCTCGTTTCCATTGTGCACTGAGCTACGAAACCAAGCCAGTCATGAATATGACAAAGTACATTTTACGAATGCTCATATAGGTATACTTATATATTCCGTTGTTGGACTTGGACATAGGTTATCTGGCTGCGCTGCGCGTCGTCGTTTATTGTGATTCCGACAGCATATTGCACACAAGTTGCAAGCAATGCGAAAAAAGCGAGAAGCAATACACCAACAAACAAAGTACAGCAGTAAAAACAGCACTCCATCCTCTTCGAGGACGACTTTTCTGTGTCATGCACGCACTGAAGGCGGAGGACAAAAGCGTACAAGGAAAGGAATATGCTATAAACGAATTGTGTCTATAAATGAAACCAAAAGGAGACTTGTATTGTGTGTGGACGAAAGTATATAATAAAGAGATGTTTGTTAGGTTATAGGACTTTAGTGCGGAGAATTGGTTGGAGAGTTTAACGATTTTTATATGCATAACAAAAACTTCACGCACTTTTAAGCACACTGACATGCACACCCGAATGGATTTATGCACGTTACAAACAAACAAAATCATCGTCCAACTTCGTTTTTATGGATATACCTATTTTACATTCTTTACTCAGTAGCCTTATACATTTCCATTCGTCTCTAAATCTTCCTATATAACTTTTAGTTTCACAATAACTTGAAAAAGAAAATGGGCTGCTGATGCTAGCTGTGTTGCTGTAACTGCAAAAAAAAAGTGTTTAAATATATGCTTCTCACACACAGAACAAGAGAAAAGCTTCCTTTTGCAGAGAAAACTTTTACGCATCTCTCGCAACAATCGTTTTTATGTAACAAAGCAGACAAATCCTTTTTTCTTTGGTACTCAAAAGGATTCAGAGAGTTAAAAAGATTGGAAAATGCAGATTTTAAGACTTTTCTTGGTAGTCGTAAATACTCACTTCAGTGATCCATTGTGTTTTATATATACAACTGGCAAAGATATTGGACATAAATGTGACCCATAAACTATTCAGGGAGAAACGGTCGTTAAAGCCAAATTTTCAAAAATTGAACATAATCATCATATATTTTATTTTGTGTAGCTGAAGAATGTCTATGACTGCATGAGTCCATTTTTTGTGTGCAATGGATGCCAATTGTAATGAGTTTTGCTCATGTTCACGTATGACTTTACGAGTTCCCAGAAAAGTCACATAGCGCAAGATGAGAATGAAACATTCATGAGTTCAGAATTTCACCATGTGAATATTTCTACAGCCCTGTTCGCCTGTACCCAGAAGCTTCTTGTTGTTTTGCATAAAACCTAAGATTTTTCTTTCAGATTCACTCCGAAATGCAATGTAGCATTTATGTTTGAAGATGAGGAGATTACAACTTCCATCATCCAGCACACAGGAACCCAGAAATGACTCTTATTTTTGTATAGTATAGTTTAATATATACTTTGCCACTACTGCTTCTATACTCGAATATATGCCATCCGGAACCCCTGTCATTTTAAATGATTACAGTTTGAAGGAGTCTCTAAAATACTTTGAGTCAACTTCCACGTTACTTTTTCGTGCTGCTGAATGTGTGTCCGCTCTTTGCTTTGTTACTTTGCCATTCCCATACAATTACCCATTTCTCTACAAATTGCACGCATCTCTGCGGCTCTAGCTCTCAGCTGAAATGCATGCGTGCGCTCTTTACGGCAACAGAATTATGGTTATACGAAAGGCAAGCAGTCATTCCCATCATAATAATCATAATGATAATATGATGATGAGAGTTTCAAGAAGATATGGTGACGTGATATAGTATACCCCTATATTACAAGAATAATGCAGAGAGAGAAAGATATACGGTTTATACCCGCGACTTCCTTCTCTTCTCGTCTCCACAACTTCACGAGTTTTTTTGCTAAAAAATTGCTCTACGCATATAAATATAGCAAACGTGATGGGATATATTAAAGAAGGAACCGTCATATCATCATGATCCTCATGCCATATCACGGCACCGCAGCACCGAGAGAGAAGACATTAAAGTGCGTTGTTGCTGCGCTGCGTTTTATAAAACCCTTGCTTTTCCTTCCTCCTCTTGATCAATCAAAAAGGTCATTGGCATTCCTTCTCGGTGAGCTTATCGACACGCGTGTGTTTGCGTATGTATGTGTGTGGCAGTGGCACTGGGTTGTTATATATTACATTATGCATTGCTGCTGCTGCCGTTCCATCAGGGCTTTGTGTGCCAAATGGTAAGAAAGTCCGTGAAGAAACTAAAGTTACGGTATAGCACGCACATTAAACTATATGTTATAGGGACTTCGACTTCTCCTCCACATTTCTCTGTGTGCATGTGGAAGAATGTGAATGTGAGTAGCGAAATGATATTATATGAGCTTTTCATTTTCACTCGTTTTCTGAGCTCTACAAAAGAGGCAAAAGTGCGTGTGTATCGTGCGTAAGGTATAGCTTCTTCTACACTACATATTCTCGGCCTTCGGAATGCAGTGGCACTGCAAAAGTTGATAAAATAATCCGAGAGATACGCAAACGCAGCAAACGCAACCTTTTTGTTCATTCGGTCGGCCAAAGAAGAAGTGAAAAAAAATGCTACTGCCACTGCGTCTCTTTTGTGCAGTACTATTATGTGTTATGGGTTACGCACAAATTTCCTTTCTTTGAGTTCTTCTTCCTTTTTGGAACTGCGTATGGTGGTATATGGGTTGACTTGAGTTGATATACTTCTAGTAAGTTATACTTTTTGTGCGTTTTTCCACTCGTTGCGAAGAATGGTTGCAATATTGGAGTCAACGTTCTTTTCGCCATTACGTAATGCTAACGACACATGGTCTCTTTTTTTCTAAATGGCTAAACCCTGTAGTTTTTGTCTTTGGGAAAAATAGGAGTTGCCTCTGTTTTCTCTTTCATGCTTATTCTTGCAGAAAAAGAATAATGCTTACAG
>JAANSM010000893.1:0-22341 GCA_036850725.1 Orchesella villosa | reverse complement strand
TGGTTCACAGAAAAAAGTCTAATAACCTTTTAAAAGTTTTTATAATTACACGATCTATATTATGTCTACGTTCGGCAAAGTAAGTTATCTGTGCTGGTGTATTTGAACATGCTTTTAAGCACTTGTATCAAAAATTATTACGAGATATTTACAGCATTTGCTAACATAAAGAAACAAAAATCAATATTGTTTCATAAAACAGCAATTAATTATGGTTCGAGAACGTAATTCTAATTGCAAAAAAGAACTTAACGAATAAATGATGATTTTATGTGGATTTTATGAACTTTCAATCCATAAAAAGGATTATTTAGAAGAAGCTATATATCAAAGCCACGAATAATAATCCATCAGAACATCCTCGTTTCCATTTTTTGTAGTCATCAATGATGAAAGAAATGTTTTTATCGATTCATCATTTGCGAAGTGCTAATGGAATTTTTTGCCTCAAGTCTCCACTGCATTTTTTTGCCATATGTAAATTTCTTAAATGAAATTTAATCCCTTTTCTTAAGATGATGATGATATATAATGCCCTTTTTCTTTAGCGAACCTCTTATATAACCAAAGGAAAAGTTATTGCTATTTCCTTTCTATTCACTCAATATTAAATATGAATGTGGGTAACCTTTGTCCTACTCTCTTGCCCCTCTTCTCCTTCCATCTTAAGTAAAAGTGCAGTTGTAAACTTTTACTTTGAAGAACAACACTCAATGAGATAGTGCCAGTAGCGTACATAGTCTTCCAGCACAGCTAAAAGCTTCTACTTAGTTAGTCCAATTTTCCAACACTAATTCTTCTTTGCCTTGACAAACTTCTCTCGTTCTCTTTTCTCTTCTTCTCAGTTTTCGAAACTAGAGCATTTGGGGAATTCTAAACTCTTTAATTTGGCTGCAAAACTTAAAACGAAGTGTAAGAAGAGAGAGAGCTGGTGAGTTAAAGTGCACACAAAACCCATCAAAATTTTTGGTAGTCGCAGTGCTCATATTTCTGTACCACACTAGAGAGCCTACGTGAATACTTTTATTATCTAGCGTGCTTTACCACCACCACCAGTCAAACATATCGTATTACTCAACCACTGACGACTGCTATTTCATTACGTTCTCTATTATCATCACATCATCAACAAAGTGTTTGCTGGAGCAATAAATCCAAAGTAAACATACGGAACATTGAAGATGGACTACTTCCCTCTTGAGTTGTGCCTTATAATTCTTATAATTTGCAAGAAAAGTACATTACACCCCATGATGTGAGTTATTTTAATGATTGTATTATTGGGAAAGCAAGAAGAAAATATCACAACACATCACAACCCATTTCTAGCCCTCACAATTGATGGTGTTTCTTTCGTAATTGACATATGGAAATCCTACATGAATTTTCTCATTGGAAAATTAAAAATAGCGAGGAGTTACCATATTCCATTATGTTGTTAATAACGTGCATATTAAATCCCGAATTTTAGCAACTATTATAGTTACTTCGGCGGAGAATTACGCTTAAAGACTGAACTCAAATATAAGATGGATGTTTTCATTCAAAGTCGGTATGTCTGTAAAACTCGCTGACTATATGAATGAACTATATACCGATTTTAACCGTGTGACCTTTTGACAGACATATTTTATCATAGCCTTTTGTTTCTGCTCCAACCTTTGCTACTCATTCAAAATGAATTGGGTAGTCTAATTCCATTATTGTAATGCAATCATAAGAATGTTCATCATTCCACTACTAGTCGCTATTTACTACATAGTAGTGTGCTAGATGAACAATCGAATCTTATATCCAATTTAATATTTCTCCTTTAGATAACTGCTTGAGTAAACGATGCAAGATTTCTATAGACATTTTTACGACGAACTCCAACCAATGATAAATGCATTTCACCGAATTTATGCCCAACCATAAAATCCTTCTGAACAGTTATCAGTAGTCGATTTTCCAGAAAATTTTATTCCCTTCTGTTTATTTCCATCCAAGCAAAGACAACTTACTTAAGTGGAAAATTCATTTGAGAAGCAAAACGATTGTGAAACATGCCAACCATCTTACGCTTACATAATAAGCTTTTATATAAACCGTGTTATTGTCACAAACAAGCTTATCAAGTCAAGAAGTTAGCGCATTGTTTCCTACATTTGTAAGTCTTCTATAAAAAGGAAATAAACTGTAGTATATGGTACTCCCTATACCACATAACGTTTTGCAGTTTTTGTGTAATATAATAATATTACGCTTTCGTTTTCCTCATAGGGTTATTGGGAACCGTTGAATTGAAATAATGCTTGTAGTAGTTTCAGATTCTCTCTCTCTTTCTCTCTCAGGTTTCAACTTTCCTTTTGAACAAAGCTAACTCAGCATGGAAAGAGAAAATGAGGCAAAGACAAAAGACTTTCTCCCATTATTGTTGAAGCATACAAAATCAATGAAACTGCACTGTGCAATATTGCCTTGCAACATATAAAATATCATGTAGGCCATATTGATTCATCTCTACTGCAGTCGAATTCTAAAAGCAGCTCATCATCTAATGTTTCATTTATCATTCATGGATGAGGTGGTTCCAAAAGCTTTTGGCTTTAGCTTTGGTTAAACTCTCTATTTTCAATACGTTCTTTTCCAGAAACAGATTCTTGAGTGTCTAATCGTTCATATATATACTTTCTTTTATATATATGCCTTTCCAACGACACTTTGTAATCGGTCATAATAACTGCTCCTTTTAGACTGCTAATTTGTCACGTTAGAAAAAAATGAGCATAATAATAAATTCTCTCCTCTCTTTATCTTTCCTAGACCATATGGATGTTACAGAGATGATAAAATCCAATCTGTTAGCTGTATGCAATGCATACGACCTGATTACATACGATTAGTTCATAAAGCTTTTACCAAACAGAGAGAGAGTAGAGGGGAAATATCAGTTCTTTGATAATTTTCACCGAGCAATATATGGTTGATATCCAGAAGAACAGAAGGAAAGTTACGCAGTCGTGAAAGATGAAACAGCTGTGCAAATACCACTAATAATACCTACACAATGCTATAAAATCTTTAATTTCATCCCAAGGTCTACAACCTTAATCTACGCGTACAATAATTTACAACCATAAAAACTCTCTTGCTGTGTACTTCCAAAAATAAGGAAATCGTAAGGCTTCTGCTTTCACTTCACCCAAAATCCAAAAATAAAACGGTTCTCGGTATGCTGCCACGTTGTTCCCTTTGAACAGGGAATAGAAATAGGACTCAACGTTTTGGTTGTGCGAGTGTACTATAACGATTTGTAGTTGAGAGTGAGTCAACTACTTGGTGGCCCAAATGAACCCCACAAAAGTGTTCTCAGTTTTGCCCCAAGTTTGGAGAGCACATAAGATTTTGTTTATTACCTAAAATGTGTATATTACTTCACTCGCGAGTAGTTTTTCCTCCTTTTTTGTTTATACAATACAATCTTGCATTTTACGAGCTGATACAACACCTGGTGCTGCGAGAGTAAAAGTAGAACCAGGTACAAAATTACTTGTGTGACACTTTGCCCACAGTTTCTTCTTCGTTTTTATCTAGAATCCGATCTATGTCTAGTGTATCGCGGAAAAGTCTTTTGGTGCAAGAGAATGGCAATAATGAGAATCCCAATTTCGTTCTTCCACAAGAGGTTATAGGTTTACTATCAAACTCAAACTACTTTCAGTATTTTTTATGCAGCTCACACATCAGCAGTAATAAAGGATGCGACGAACTGATTATTTTTTTTACCGTTGTTCAATCAATACATTGGCAAAAAATATTAGTTGTACTGCAGTGCCACATTATAGGCGAGACAAGTTAGGTTAACGCGTCTTCCTGCAAGCTTTACAACATTCAACATTACAACTCATAAGTTTGTAGGTATTCATTCGACTAATAATTCGCTCTAGCATGAAAATTCTGGTTGTTAAACAAATTCTAAAAATGTATTCTGGAGAACAAATTTTTACGTCATTTTACCTATTTCGTTAGCTCTCAAAAGATTAACCTCAGCTTCAGCTGGAAAGCCTCAGCTTCATAAAAATAATTCGTTGGTAAGTGGTTATCTCTACTTTCAGCACTGAACAAAGCATATAAGAATACCACAGGGCTAGCCATTACTATTAAATATCAAAAGGATTTTGGAGCAGCCTATTTTGTACTTGATTTTTTCTTTGTTAATTCAAGTGATCCAAGAACCGGATAGCAGCCAACCCCACTTCAACCTAACAATGCGTACAACGTAAATTGATTGAACATAATTTCGGACGTTGTTCAGGTTCAGATGAAAATAACTTGGTTTTCTCCCCAAAGAGCTTTTCAGTTTTTAGTCCTTGATTTTAAAGCTCTATTGTTCACAATATCCTCGCGTCTCCAATTTAGAAAGATGTATTGGCTCTATGACTATGACCAAGTTGAGTTGGTGGTTTTTAGCGTACTTGCAAAACTTCCACGCAATTTCATTGCCTTCCTTGAGATAACAACCAAAACTACAGAATGATATATAAACATACTCACAGCATGCTCCCAAGTGGTTCAAATAATGAAATGAGTTTGTTGTGTGCACGTTTTCATTTATTAAGTGAAAAGGGCGAGAGAAAACTCCAAACTAGCTTCACAACCTTCTCCACACCGTACATTGCCTTTCGTAAAGCATTGCGGTTGAAGGAAAACCTTAATGCAAGGAGAAAAGCATGTATGTACTTTCAATGCCGTTTTTATGTGTTTGATTTTTCTTGAGGAAGCTTACCATCATCACCGTATTCTACCATTATTTGAGGAAATGTGCTGATAAAATGTCGACTAGCTTGTCTGAGCTTCTTTTGGAAGGTGCATAGAAACTCTAGTAAAGTCGTAAGTGAATGAAGATGTATAACAAACTCTCGCAAGATTGCATTGTATACCATATACATTCCGACATGCCATAACTTCCACAATCTACCCTTGATCCGAAAAGGTTAAGAAAGTTAGTTGTACAAGAAATCAAGCAAAATTAACTTTTCAGGATGTGGAAATACTTTCCAAAGTTTGAGAATTTGTAGCTTAAGTGCTTTGAACCTTTATGGATATAAGAAAAATCGATGGATATAATGACTTGAAAAATTATTTCGATAATGCGTTTTAGAAGTATGTATACACCTCCAACCTCACCATTAATCAATAAAGACGGGATTTTTATACTTTAGAGAAAGTTTATTTTTCAATCATTTACTATGATCCACTCTGTAGAGTACAAAGCTCAGATGATTTATTTGCTATACGTTCACACTTTACCCCGATAAAAATCAGTAGCATTTCTTAAACTATTTTGTTGCGTAATTTATGCACATGTGATGCAATTTTGAAGCTACAAATTCTCAGTACGTGTAGCAAAAGTTAGGTACAAGAATATAAACCGAGACAGTATGCTCTATATAAGAAACAATTCGACACAGAGAATTGTGTACATACTACTATTATAAAAGACTCATCGTCAGAAAAAATGATTGGATGAAAGCACGTTTTTTTCAAAACCCTTATATAACCTATATATTCCATACAATTTTGATGATATAGTAAATCCACTATAAAACACATCATCCTTTTTTGCTTTTTCCATTATAATCATCAATACAGCACCACATTATCACCACGAACCGGTGGAGCACCTCTAATGGCTAGAGCACCAAAAAGGAGAGCACTATACAAGCCTTTCCCTGCCCTTTCACTTTTGGTATTTACACATCTTACCTCATATACATGTTTACTGTTTGGTGCAGTGTAAATGTGTGGGGTAAACTAATGATTCTTTTTCGTGCATGTAATATACCATGTTTACCAAACCCAAAATCCGATAATCGATTAAGGAGTTCCCTATATATACACACACACACAATATGTATTTCTATTTATTATGAGTGGAGGGTTTAATGTAAAGGCAAAAGGGAAATATCCTGTGCTGCGGTAATATCCTGTGTACTACCTAACTGCGACTACGTCACTTTATCCCGTTTTCTTAGAAGTTGCGTGGCATTTCGTGACAGCTTTCATGAAAGGAGGCTTACTCTCAGGCTTACTGGGGCTACAACAAGCAGTAAACTATAATGTACCACTTTAAGCTTTCAAATATCACACCACGAAGCCTCTTTTTGTAGGTACAATTCTCAAGTGCCTTGTTCTTTTCCTCATTCAACCACCATGAAATAATGTGTAGGTTCATACTTTTTATACCGTAACAGAATTCTGGCGTCTCGGGAAGAAAAAATGCAAATGTGGCATGGGGGACAAAAGTATTATTAATTAGAGGGTTTACCTAGTCTAGCAAATTTTACTCTCACTTGTGAAAAGTTTGAGTTGTTAAGCAGAAGAGTAGGAGAGAAACACACGTTACGGTTTGTTTTTGGTCTCGTTCATAGAGAGAGAGAGAGACATTCTCCATTCTGAAACTTTCATGGGCTCAATGCTGCTAATTAATTATGTCAATATATTGTCTCTGCATGTGGGCTGCAAATGCGTGTTTCTACATAAGTGTGACTGAACCTCAACGTTTCAACTTCGTTTTTCTCAGTCGTTTTTCATATTCCCAACAGGATTTCACCTAATGAACCTCCACTAATTAAAATCAAGTGGATCTAAAATACTTACATGAAATGAAAAGGAAATCGATATATATTTTATATGTTGGTAGGAACGTAAAAACACCCTCAATTATGATATTACTCTCATTTTGTAATAGCTTGAAGCATAGACAATGGAGTACAGAATTCCAAATCAACAGTAATTGAATTGGGCAAAAGACTAGCTCTAAATGGAAATAAAAAGCCATGTTTATGCTTCCTCATATGCATTTTTGCTGAGTGCTGGCTGATCCAAACTACAACAAAACACCACTCATGGTGAGCTCCTACATTTTTCATATTGTCGGACGAACAAGAAGGATAATTTTATTGGCTTTTTGTTATCAATTTTTTCGACTATTCCGTAACTATAATAATGAAAGTAAGTAAAATATGTTGTGAGGAGGGACTTTCTGGCGTTCGTCCACAAAATTAGATTGACATTTGGGACAGAAAGCAGCATTATGACAAGAACACATTCAAGTTAATGGACAAATTAAGTTAGTACTAGTACATAATTACGCTACATTCCAGTATAAACGAGAACATTGCAAATAGCAAGAGCTAAATACCTAGAAAGACTACGTAAAAGTACTACCCAAAAGTTATGCATTTAATTTATGCCAATGTAAGAGCCTTGATGACAAGAAATTTTGTCACGCTTCTCGAACATGTTCAAAGTATACTACAGCTGTGTAAGTATAAGCTCTAGCAATAGGAGAATAATTTAAATATCGATAATCAACATGACTAGACGGCACACAGCAGCCAAATAATACTATAGTGAAAGTCAAACAGAATTTCCATGTATGTAGAAAATACGTGATGTTCAGCCTTCAGCCAGCACAATATATACCAAGCGGAGACAATCATTGTGTCATCGGCGTTGCTTTGCATGACTCCGTAACATTTTTGGAAAAAACGGTCGAGCAAATAACTTGGGGACAATGTTGACAGGGTGGCTTAGATGGTTTAGCAATATGGTATTCAAACATGCGATTCTAGCTTGATGCGTTATGAAGAAATGTAAAAATATGCATAGTCCACCAATGTTGTAAGCGGAAAGCAATTCTATAAACCATATTTTGTTTAGCTCAACTGCTTCTAAAAGCTAAAAATCCATGAGTAAGCTCCAAACATTTCTTGTATGCGGCTAGTAGTAAAAGTACAATGAGTTCTTCACCCATCAACTTTTTCTTCTGAAACCAAACGTGGCAATGAACTGGCGCAAATCGATAATATGTATACATATTTATGTAGCAAAATTACAACGAGGACCACTTGTTTTTCGTAGTGTGGAAATTTTTATTTGGGAACCTACACACTATTATGCTTTTGGGCATACAAAATATGAAGAAATGTAATATTAGTAATTCAAAGCAAACTCAAATAATTCAACTTGTTTAGGCAATTCAAAGCATTCCTTATTTAACAATAAAATTTACACGCTCAAGCAAATTCTGCTGTCAGTTGTAGAAAAGTGTTATAATATCTTATAAGGCCATAAACTGACATTGGAATACAAAAGGGACTTTTAGAATAATGCCAAAATATTATAGAAAACGCTATTCTATTAACTACCACATGAATGTGCCATGCTCCGCGCATACATTACAGATGAATGAGGAACGGTTTGTATTATTGATGAGGGCATTGCGTGATAGCACTCCTGTCCCTGTGCTTTGAACGGAAGGTGTAAACCTGAAAGCTTTATGGACTTTTTTTAATGGGCGAATTCATTTTCTGTAGATTGTGCATAAGTATCAGTTTTACATTAAGTAAATTCCTTTGACTTATGTTGTAAAAATCCAATTTTATTTACTGTACAGTTCTGTACATGTTCTGTACACATTTCGGTGGAGAATGCACAAAATATTTTAAGCCCATTAAATTAAGTGCCAAAAGCTCCAAAAGATGATAGTATAGTTGCTGACTTATAAGCCAACACAACACATACTTTCAAGTAAAAATTGAGGGTAAGTAGGTCATTTTCCTTCTACCCAGTGACATTCAGGATACATTTTTTCAAAAACAAGGAAGACAACATCTGTACAAGGTGAACTTTTTCTCTATACTTCCAATTAGCCGAAGTACGTTGGTTGATTGAAAGCTAATAACACTGATATGATTGAATTACTAATACATTAGCCATGACACCATCATCATATCAACACTTTGTCCCTTGGAAGGTAATAGAAAAAAGTAAGGAAAATCAATATTTATGTTGCGCCACAGTCTGCTCAAGTTTCATCTCTGTCCTATGCTTCTGCTGATATATAAGTAAGCACTTTGTCTCTAGCAAGAAACTGATGACTCCTCAAGCCATTCTTTAGTCTCCAAATTATAGGGAAAATGGTACCAACACATTTCGGAAGGAGAAATACGTGTGATGGAAGTGAAAGCACTCATTACCAAAATACAAAGAAAAATGGGAAGCTAACACGATCGACAATGTGTATGACAGGGTAAAGCATAATAATATACAAAGGTACGTAATGTGTAGATAAGGATGAAAGCCTCCATCCTCCATTGTCACGTTTGTCATCAGACTTGTCTCAGCTAATGGACGATGACGTATTACATGAAATATATCTCTCACACACAACACAAGACTCCTACTCTATCTCTCTTTCTCTCGTCTCATCATATCGTTGTGTAGCACCACATCACATTTAAAATTGTGATCGTATAATAATGATGATCACAAAAAAATAAGACATGTATTGACAACGACAGGCAGAAAAAGAGAATGAAGTAGATGGTATCAATGTATCGTTTACATTATAGTAAAAAAAAGTATCACGCTACGACATCACACACGTCTCCTTCTGTTGTAACGACAGAAGTATAGTGTCGTATTTTTCAGGTATCTCATGTACATCATTATCATCATAGTCACATCACATCATCAATACCCCAGTCGAAGTGAAAATAGTGACATGGCATCCACAGGGAAAGGAGAATTCTCTTCCAGAAGTGAAAGTCTTGTCGCTTCATAATATCAAACATAACGTCATTGTATGCATGTGTCTATGTGTATCCTCAACATCCACGTTGCGCTGTCTTTTCAAATACATGTTACCGGAGAATTTTTTTACGAAACGAGGAGAAGTAGTGTAATATAGCGAAGAAAAGAATAATTTGTTGCATACATGCACATGACACGTAATGTATTATATATACATTAAACAGCTAAGGTATATATAGATTATATTTCATCATAGATGAGCCATGAGCCAAAAGGTAACATAATATAGATATATTGTAAAATATACAGAGGAAAAAAATAGGGCTGGTGGAAAAACACGAAGTGAAATCCAATCTGGAGATCTTGTCCTCAGAGGGAAAGTACACTTTACTTATGTGTAACACAAGGGAAGCGAGCAGCTAAAAGAGAAGCAGCTTGTCCAATTTCACCCGGGAGTTAGAAAAGTAGTATTTTCGGGAAAGCATACGGAACGTATAGGCACATATATACTTTCAAACATGTGAAAGTATTGCACATGTAGTCATTGAGAAAGAAAGAAAAGAATGCAATCTAACTTAGTTTTTGTCCACCAAGTACCTAAGGTGTAATGCATGCCATGCTGCATTCACATTCACTCAAACGAAAAATAGTAAAGTCAGAAACGAGCACCAAGTAAAACCAGCAGAATACTTGTATTTCAGCACGCATTTTTAGCATGTTCCTCAGCCCACCTTTACCTTGTGAAAGGTGGACGGAGGTACGTTTTCACTCAAACGAAAAATAGTAAAGTCAGAAACGAGCACCAAGTAAAACCAGCAGAATACTTGTATTTCAGCACGCATTTTTAGCATGTTCCTCAGCCCACCTTTACCTTGTGAAAGGTAGACTGAGGTACACAATAAGAGTGACCATTAAGTCCGATGTCTGTATGTCTACTCGGGGGCACCAAAGCAAAGTTATAAACCATTTGACTTTTTTAAATTAGAGTTGTCATTAAAGTTGTCAGATTCCAAAGCTGCGACCAGCAGGCAACTTTTCAGATGATCAATATCGGTTAGCAAGAACAAGGTCAAAGGTTAACGAAGATTTCAAACGAAACACATCATTTGGAAGGTAATGTTATGAATACTGGGTTAAATACACGCAACTTGAAACGACCTGAAATTCTCTTAATTTTTTCTAAATTCTACATTTTTACACATAACCCAAAAGCTTTATTATACACGCATTATACTTACATTACACGCCAGTAGATTTTTCTTTTCCGTTCCAGGAACCAAGTGTGAGTATGAGTGGAAGTACTACAATGATGACAAGAAAAGTAAGGGAAAAGGAGTTGCAGAAAACCGGTTCTCAGGAATCCCAGTTTCCATTTCACAAGACATACCAGATGCCTCAAGCGTGTTAAAGAAGTGATGTAGTAAGCATAGTGTAGTGATTGAGTAGGTCACCAAAGTACATGCTATACCAAGAGGCTTATAAAGTGTGTGTGTGGATGTAGTATAAGCTCAAAAGTGCACACGAGGCACGGAGAAATCAGAAAAAGAGTAAATTCGTTAAACAGTAAAACTTTTTCTGTTGTTTAGTGCAATATATATACAAGCGAATAAGTATAGCAAGAAAGCTTGCATGCACCGCTTGACTAGTATGTTGGAATGTCATGATACAAAAACGTGGATAATTTCTATTTTCCTTCATTCTTCCACACACAGAGGCCTTTCGAATGTCGAGGAACAAAATTTGACCGTTGAAACTCTGAAAAGAATTACTTTCACAGAAAGTTACGTAACAAAAGGGATATTAAAAGTATAAAGACCTATGCGCTTTCCATGAACAACAAGGATCCATTGTGAAAGCCAGCTCATTGCTTTTCAAAACAGTCCGCTAGACTCAAATACACATTTACTACATGCAAACGCGTTCACAAAGAGATTTAGCTTCTGCAATCGTTCCAGGTTAAGTACTCAAAAACCGGATGTGTATAGCGACAACACATATCGTACTTGTTCCTCGTTCCTATGTATAACCCTGGGACAGGATAATATTATGTGCCTCGAGTGAAATAAAAAGTGGAGGCAGCCAGACTGTAAAAATCCCGAGTGAGTGGTTTAAAAAAGGAAAGACATGAAGGGAGGACATGGAGAAAACCCTTATTGAAAAATCCTCTTTTGCTATTCTAAACGATTATGTTGCTGCCTGCTGCTCTTGCCAAAAAAACTCCTTTCCCTCAATACTGCTCAGTTCAGTAGGACACTACTGCTATTCCTATAATATTTGTCATGTTTCTTGTGAAAGTGAACTGGAGTTTCACTACGTTCAGTTCTTACTTTATTTCTGGGTTCAAAAAATTCGATTGACGGTACACAATCTATTCATGCATGGGCTTATCCAATGTGTAAACAAGCTCGCGTATATATTTTTATCTATATACGTACTACATTATTGGTGGCGAAACTGGTAAAGGTGTACTGTCAGTTGAGTTTAGCCAGGTTTTCTCTTCTCTTGCAGTCTGGTACTATTTACGGATGTGCTATACATACAACATACTTATATATTATGTAGAAGGATATATACGTTGGCTTTTGTTCTCTTTCACACGAGAGTTAGTTTAAATGCGTTTGACAGACATGAACCAAATTGACTAAAGGGAAAAGAGGATATGGATATGAATGTTGAATAATATTTAGCAAGTTCAAAAGGAAAAACGCATGTAGGAGAGACAAATGCATCAATATCAATACTTTTCGTTGTTCAACCACTACTAGTTTTGTGTGAGAGAAAAACACTCCATTCGGGTCTTTGAAAGCTGCATGCATCTCTATACTTTACGAAGAATTTTTTTCCTATATTTGTTTGTCTCTGACACCCACACAAGCCAACTCCTTCCAGAATGTAGTTGCGTAGAAAACAAAAATTCTTTCGCAGTATCATAGAATTATCTTTGACAAAAATTGCATTTATGTCGCAGTGTTTTCTGTTAGCTATTAATAAATTTAATGTAGGGACTTTCCTTTCAGCACTAAAATTCTGTGATGTAGAAAATATTTGAATGGAAATTGGAACGTATATATATATATCCATATGTCACATTTTACACACGCTGATTTTTATGCTATCTATTAAATTATCGAGATAAAACAATGGCTTAATGAGACCCAGTTCTGATAATCGTCATTTTCTAAACCTTTGCATTTTGTAAGGGTGAGCTGAAAAGTGAAAACTTTATTTACATTGAAAACATTATAGCTTGTAGTTTTCTCTAGTATAATATTTCACTTGATCATTTCACAGTTTATATAAACCCACAGCCAACATATAAGTTCATGGCATAAAATTGAAATATGATGTGAAAGGCAGAAAAATAAATGTCTGCTATTAACTTACGAGACAAAATATCACAAAGAATAAACTGGTAAAATGGACATCAAGCGAGCGAGCATCAATGAGACGGGCGTATGCCAACATTTCAAAATCAATTTAAGTCAGCTGACACAAGAGAAATGAAGTGAAAGCCTCAACCAAATCCCACAAAAAGTAGAACAAAAGGAGCGGAATTGCTTACGGCTTTTTTATACTCACCACACTACCAAAAATGTATAGCATATATATAGTGCTTATAAAGCTGTATCAGATTCATTTAAGTCTTTGTGAAAAAGCACATCATTTCTAAACTATATATGGCCTCCGTTCGTTAACTCCTTCTAGCTGCTTTTGTGGACATTTTTTCATGTATTACATTCACTAACTCAGGCTCCATGTAGTATCCACACTACTGTAGTGATAACAGAAAAATCGGTCGTAACACACAAGTTCTGTTTCGAACACAACATCATGTATACGATGAAAAATGGGATACAAGTTCACAAAAATGATAAAAAGGGATCGCTAAAACAGCTGGAGAATCTTTCTCCCGCGTATACATACGAATACGAGTGAAAGAACAAAGTCCTTATATAAATGGGAGGAGAAAGGATTCCCTTTTAGTTTCTTTTTCGTACTACGCTTTCCCATTTTGATCTTTCTTCTAGGTCGACGAAGAGCCAGCAAGCAAGTGAAACTAAGGTCATATGAAAGTTGCTAAACCAAAAGGATATACGAAAGTATAAAGCGATGGGGTACACGAAAGAATATATACACAAAAACTAAATTTAGATTATATATTTCAACTGATGCCCACTCTTTACATAGAGCTAGGGCATTTTTAGATGTAAAATTTTACCAAGGCATTCTGCTTTCCAATCTTCTTATTTACAGGATCCGATTCTTAAGACGACTTTTTCTCCCTTTACTTTTCTATTATTTAGTGAAGCTGACATGAGTATGGAGCGGAAGGTGGAGGAAAAGTAGAAGACACATAAAAATGGAGGAAATGCAAGCCTCCGGCTTGCATGAAAACCCGATTGTCTACTGAAATCTATAAAGGATGGGTTTGTAAATCAACTAAATAAGACGGAGAGCTCAACCGCCAATCCACAAGAAAGTAAAGTAAAGGGGAGCTGAAGTACGACGACATAGCACAAGCCTACTAAAGTAGAAAGTAGAGAAGGCGAGAAAAGAGAAAATTTAAGAGCTGTGTGTATACGTTCCTTCTTTCTAACGCTGTGTGATGTGATGATAGGTTAGCTTAGGTTACACACACACTCTTTTTCACTGTATAAAATGCATATATAACACTATTTTTTCATTTTACTTTACACCACAGAATGTATAAGTATATAGCATAGCATTATAGCACACAAAAAATATCCACCATCTTTTTCACGAGCTTCACCACCACCACACACACCTTTTAAGCACGCATCGAAGGGCTGGTGGATATATAGTTAAGGTTCTTGAGAAAAAGAAAGAGCATAGGAAAGCACACTTGAGAGGAGCACAAGGTGACTGGGTCTATCTTGGAGTTGAAACTGCATGCACGACTTCTCTCTTTTTCTCCTTCCTGTCAAATCTTGATTCGACGTTTGAAATAAGAGAAAGGGAAAAAAGTACATGGCTACAAGATAGACAGACAGCCCGGAAAAAGGCAAACTGCACTTGAGATGATAAAGGAACATGTACCCAATTCTACATCTATTTTGTCAGCATATATTATAGTTATAGTGTAGGCATTAGTTAAAAGTACGTCTCTGAAGTGTAGATGGGCTAGGAAGGTAAAATGCCACTTGTGCCGTATGCCTGTCTGGTTGTCGGTAACCATCATCATTTATACGAGAGTATATATAAGGAACACCAGGGTGTAGAATGTAAAAGGAAAGAGGAGAGCATAAGAAGAAACGATGACACTGACGCAAAGAAATAATCACAAAATCCGCTGTCGACTAAAAGCCGTGTCCATTTTTCTTTTGGTTCCGTGGAAAAAAAGCTTTATTCCTTTTTTGTGCTCGTCTTACATTTCTCCCTTTCTCCGTTTTTTTCTTCTTTCTCCCTTCAGAATCCCTGTTTAACTACTTTCACACGTTCGATTGACACAATGGGGAGAGGAAAAGAAAACTGGAATAGTAAATCCACTTTTTATCATCGGAACTAGTGGTGCCACACACTTGTGCGTGTTACATAGGGAAAGAAGTAAATGGCCCAGTGACCAACTGCCCATCCGATTGATAAAAAAGGAACATGAGTCAAATGAATGAACTATGACGGGAATTGAAGGTGGTTGAAAGGCAATCGACGAAATTGTAAGGAATGAAGAAAAATTGGTGGAAGAAAGAGAAAATGAAGCCCATGTGGTTTGCTTTGTGTGTCTGATAAAAATATAAATGTGTACCTAGCACGATTCAAAGAAAAAATAGAGAGAATCTTATTGTACATAAGAGAAACTGATGGATGAGAAGAAATCATCTGGATTTCATTGATCAGCTCAAACCATCCATTTTACCGCATCAAATGAGAAAGGAGAAGAAAGGATGATAAAAAACTAGGAGCGTACAATGAAATACGGAGAATCTGTTGATAGAATTCCAGTGAGTCCAATTGTAAGCCTTTCTCCTTTTCTTATACACTTAATATGTCTGTAGCTCCTCCATTTTCCCCTTCTGAAGAAGAACTGGGAATTCACAAAAGATTTGGGGTCCCACTGTTCGAACAGGGTTGGTCCTACTTGCCTAATTAAGTTATTTGCAAGGAGTTTCTGCACCGCTCTGATGAATGTAAGTGTAGGTAAAGTCGGCCGGAAATGAAACTTCCNCCACTGTTCGAACAGGGTTGGTCCTACTTGCCTAATTAAGTTATTTGCAAGGAGTTTCTGCACCGCTCTGATGAATGTAAGTGTAGGTAAAGTCGGCCGGAAATGAAACTTCCCTTGCCGGAACTGGACTAGGATTTATGAAGCGTATCGTCATTTCTGGTTTTGGTTATGTTGCAATAGCATGAAAATATAATTTACTTTGAAAGTAGAAACTTGTCTTGGGGAATCTAGCTTATCTTTGAAAGCTTTTTTGTCAGTACAAAACTACAGACGCAGACAGTTTTAGGATAGTGTATTATAATCTACTGCTACATGCTTGTCTTTTCTTAATAATGTCAAATGCCAAACTGTGTAAATGTAACTAACGTAAGTTAAGTATTTCTCATGCAAATTTCAAACTTTTAGTCTAATATGTAGAATGTTTATGTTTGAAATACTTAAAATGAATATAGTGTAAATCTTGCAAGCTTGTCCCGTTAAAAACGGTAATCTTATTTTGTGGTATAATATCTTTAGATAATCTTAGACGAGTGTAGCAGAATAAAATTTAGAACTGAACTCTTTTATCTTTTAAATACTGGTAAGAATGCATTGTCACGTTTTGTGACTTTGAAAGACGTTTTGGAAGCGACAGAAAGTTGGATGAAGCAATAATTTTATGCATACTAGGTCAGACAAAGCTCCTTTAAATCAATGAAGGGTCTCAGACATATCTCACTTTCCATTTATCTGTAATAATGAGTATATTGCATAATCCTAATAGACTGATACATAATAGATTTAACTTAAGTGCTTCCGTAGATCAGTAGATCAACTATACAACATTTATATTATGGTTATTTCCTGATCCCCTAACTGAGAGTAAAACTTCAACCAGTAAAAGCACTTCTCGACGGTGCGGTGACGTAGGTAGAAGTGCAGAAAAACGAGTGAACTGCACTAGCAAAAAATTGGAATGCAAGCGAGCAACTGGAAAATAAAGTGCAGTGTCATCAGGTTGCAGGTGTACTGTATTGCTGAGCACGCTTCAATGAAAATTGCGGTTTTAAGTTTGAGGCATGTCACAATGCTATGATCTGCGAATCTGATTCCATTCAGCTACTGACTAGTTCAGGTTTTGAACGTAGATTTACCCGTTAGGAATTTAAAAAAGTCCCAAATGGATATATAACCAAGAATACTATATCAACGTCTATGTTCATTATAAATACAGACCGAATGAGAACTGTAACATGCTATCACACTACTGTTTTATTAAATAATGATGTACCGCACTTACAATATTTTTTCTTACTTATTTCCTATAAAAAAATATCAAGATACATCGTCTTCCCAACCTACAAATTACTTTCCCGTTATAATAAAAATACATAACGAAAGCGATATCGCATGTTCTTATAACCTCAACAACTTTTTGCGTAGAATGTCATATTGCGCGTTTAATTTAAAACGTGTGCATATAGCTATCCCTTAGGCAGGATGTGCAGTGAAATCAGATTTTTGTTGCCTCATAAAATTTAAATTTGTTTCGTAAGAAGAAGTAGTACAAGTAGATGCTTTATATTGTGCAGATATAGATTGTCCTCCAGTCGAAGTCGGCTACATTCTAATATATTCAAACTACACACCATTTTTGGTGGATATCTTAGACACCTATTATGATACATTACCAACACCAAGAAAGCGCGTCATATATAGGCTTCAGAGTCGGGTTGCACGGTTATTTTTGAGGTTTTGCTTCTTGACTATACAAAATTTTGGTATTCCACCAGCTGTCTCAGGAAAATCCCACTTTATGCTTGGGGAAGCTAGGCTATTTGTACATTCTTAGATGGCAAACAACAACTCATATTGCTTTCACTGTCTTCCTTTCCCCGTCAAAAGGAGAAAACGCGATAATACTTCATTTCTTTATGACATTGTGGATAACTGCACGTAATGCAATATTTCACCTCACGTCAACCATCAAAATATAAACGTGGCGAGCATACGCTTTCATAAATTGCATTGTACATTCTTTTTTTCATGTAATATGATGACGACTAACTAGTTTAGATATGTGCTACTGCTTTTTGTTCCCTCCAAATGTTTTTCTCGTCCGAGTCGACATTCCCACCTTTTTTGGTACTTTTCATTTCAAATCTTAACATGTTGGGCATAAAGCAGAAATGATTGGATTATGTCAAGAGAGCTCAAACAAATTATTGAAACTAAAGCTGTTAAACAGAAATATTTACAATTATTTAGACTTCCGGATGGATGTTTCCATTTTTATGCATATACAGTCTGCATAGGCCAGTATTGAGTGTCTCTTAAAAAATGAGTGGGCGGATATGGGTCAATAGATGATCTGAATAACCTTTAGTGAAATTCAAACAGTTTTACTTTTGGCAAATTCATGTTATACATAGTATTTGTAACCCACACTTTTGTTGAAGAGAACAAGTGATGAGTTGTCAAATTCTTGGAATAGAAACCAAATACTCATCCGGTGTTGTTTTATGTCGTTCATTTGTGACTGCAAAGTAAAAGTGGAGTAGATGAGAGTACAGCGCAAAGGGAGGAATATCGATTTCTCCTTTGCCAATCTCCCAATGACACTTATGATGAGCAAGAGGTTGGCCGGTATGAATATTTTATGCTATCAATTTTCTTCCTTTTGCATTTTACAAAGTAAAACCCAACTACTCGTAAAATCCAGTCGTTTGCTGGCTCATACATAAGTACACATAGAGCCGGTTTTTTGGCAACGTTTTCATTTCTCTGCAATGGCTATACGTTCTTGCATAATGGATGAAGTGAATGTACAAAATGACGTGTGTGTGCTTGTGCTCAAACCATAAGTTCAAACAAAAAGGCTAGGAACAAACAGATACTCTTCACAAAACATAAGGTTCTCACCTAATAACTATTTATTTTTATTGCTAATATGATTTAATAATAATGATGCTCAAGAAATGGAGTGTATAAACCCCATATACGTAAGTATACCTGCCTACATCCAACTATTCACAGCAGGAGTACGCACCATTTGCATAAAAACACAAATGCGATGAAATGGCAACATTGAATCCGGGTGCTTGAGAGCTGGAAAGCGAGACTATGAATAAAGCTACCCATTTTCTTGGAAATATAGAGTCTGACACAACTTTCAAGTTAGTTGAAACTATCATTGTTGAAATTTGATTGTTAAAAAAGTTTATGCTACTCCCCATTCTATATGCAAATATGTATACACGATGGAATTATTAAAAATACTAGGCTAAAGTTTGAATCCAATTTATCGAAGTAATCCTATTTTCTTTGCCACAAAAATGGGACAATTGTAACTCCTTAAGTGCTCCAAGTAATCACACAAAAAAGTTTCACCTTTCTTCATATCTCCAAAGTCCAAAAAACTCTGCTACTTTCTTGCAATTTATGATAGCAATCATATCATATGCCACAAACAACAAGAACAACAACAAACATGGGAATAAACAAACTTATCTATGTGATACACAAAAATTGTTGGAGGAGCACACACAATATGTATTCATTTGCATGTTTTTATGTCAGTCAGCTATCTAGTTGCTTTGCATTGAGTTCTTAATCACACACGAAAGAAACACGAATGTGTATAAAGTCAGAGAGAACGAGAAGAACCCTCGGGGAAAGGATATTGGGAAAGTTTTGTTGTAGTTGAGTTGCACCAACCTAATTTAAATAATATTGGAGAGATATTCAGTAGGGGGGATGGGAGAAGAGAGAAAAGTTTTCTTTTTTCAGAAGAAATTACCAGAAAAAGAAGGTATTACATGGAGTAAAGCAACAAAAATTGTTGATCCGCCAGTTTTATCATGCCGTAGTATACACGAAAATACGTATAAGTTTCATGTACCTGATTTGTTAATGTCAAGAAGATCGTTGGGCCCATATCGTATATATATATATATATATACATAGGTGTATTGTGTACTGCATCATAGAAAAAAATAAACTTGACATGAAGATACGATTCAATGTAGCGCGCTGCCTTGTACGTGCTTGAATCCTACAGGGGCCATACAATGACTTTATGAATGGCTTACTGACGTTATCAATTTCGTGATTACTTTTGCTAGAGGCTACTTATTGTAACTTGTACAATATATCCTTTTCCTAATCCTTGCTACAAATAACACTTCTGAGAACCTAATGGTATCTATTTCTAGTTGATTTCTGAGCCCTTTTTAACTATGAAGCTGGAGACGTCCAATACATTGAATGGATCTTGTATGCTTCTTTGGAAAATGGGAATCGGTGAGACCACCACAGCAACACCAGCAGGTGACATACGACAGGCTTACACTACTTCCAATCAAAGAAAAACATGGTCATCCGTTTTAAGCGCTTGACACACGGAGAAAGGAAAAAGTTGGAGAGCAAAGTGTATCCATAACCAGCTAAACTAACTCCGTCCATGTCATCCATCTACTATCTTCTACCCATTCACAAACAGGAGGTGAGTATATATATATAAAAATGTATACACAAGAAATGGAGCACGCACAAAGGCAACACACACACACCATGCATCAGAACCGACAAATTTTTTACCCTCAAGTTTACTCTACTGATGTTGCTTCCACTTTTATGTTGAAGTGAGCTGGAAGTTATTCCACTGCATTGCCTTTTGTGGAAGGTAAGTCACCCAGGTAAAAGTCATTGAAAGCCGAACCGAGGAAGAACTGGGAGAGAGAGAGGGAGAAAGAAAAGCGAGATGAGATCGAAATGAAAGTTCAAAACTTTCCTTTTCTTCTCTCCCCAACTTCTAGTTAAGGAGAAAGTATTCGCATAGTCATCATCATGAATCCGCCAGTTTTCTTGCTCCTCTTTTTCTAAACCGAACCAAGAAATGGGAAAGACATGAGAACAAGCTCAATAAGAGTGAAAGAAGGACTGGTGGTGGTGGTGGTGTTGAGCTCTCTAAAACTTGAACGGGAATGAGATGAGTTTTTCAGTGAGACGTGCCTAAGTTTTACCTGCTTCTAGTAGTTACACGTTATATGTACCTATAAGACATACAAGTAAGCGTATACTTATAAAGAAGAGCCGATATCAATAGCATATAGACTTGCTTTTGCTCTTCGTAGTGAAAGCAATAGAATATAGAAGGAAACCACGCTTATTGCTGTCACAATCATCCCTGCCTTTGAATAAATCATGAAGTTACCTTGATATCCATGAAAATACAACCCGTATTACTTGCTCTCACTTGGCCCTCTGTCTCTCATACACACGTTTTATTTCTCAAGCTCATTTCACCAGCTGTGTTCTAGCATTTCCAATAATATTATGCGTTTCATATGGGATTCATATATAGTGTGTAGCTGTAGCTATAAAAAGGAAGAATATGTATACATTGTTTGGTTCATTCTAGCTAGCACCAAATCTTGTAAAATGGAGACAAGAAGAACGCAAAAAAATAAAAACTTAGACGTCTTTATATGAACTCTACAATCTACAACAGGAGACGAGCAAGAAAGGAAATAACGTTGATGGAGAAAAAGAGGAGACAAACATTTCCACTTTACCTTTTCATAAACTTCTTTGCTCGCGCTTCCAGGGACAGGCAAGGATAACTACAAAAGATATTGGAGTCATATATTGTACGCCTATCTCCACCCAAAGAAGTTGAAAGTGAAACTTAAATGAAACTGAGTAGAACAGTGACGCTTTTGCGACAAAATTACAGCGGTCGGCACTTACACTATCTGTGGCATTTTAATATATATTTGGTCAAATATAAATACACAAACTACACCCCTATAGCCTATATTGACTATCGTAGTAGTCGTTTATGCAAAAAAAGCATCGCATTACACACACACTTTCCTTCTTTGAAGTAAGAAGTGTACAGGCCTTTTTCGGTTTTGGGTCGTAGAAAGAAATTGTATAAATGGAAAAATATGTTCTTTCTTAACTTTGCAAACATGTGAAATGGGCTGAATTTTTCAATTTCACCCGAAAAAACTTTTCTATTATGTGTACTGTACCCCTGAACTTCAAAAAATAATTGTAGTTAAGTTTGTTGTCCCGTTCAGGGTTTCTTGAAAGTTTGAAACTAATTTTTCTTGGGAATTTGGAGAAATTAGTAAGTGCATCAGTTCAATAAATACTAATACTTCGTACAAGGCCCGCTGAAAAATCCATATTATTGTGATCGTGCAGACTGCGCCGTATCATTAAACATGAATGAATGAATCGAGATAAAAAACATTGATTTTACAACAATAATATTATAACATTATATCAACAATATAAGCTATCAGCCTTCTCAATACTTCCTTCCTCACACTAGAAATCCAATAACTACCACACTATACGATACACGGAAACGAACAACGTAAAGGTACAAATTACAATACTTGCAGCATAAACAATGCATGATGTTTACGTATTTTCATGTATTAGCTCCCACTTTGAAATAAATCTTGAAAACATCGAAACTGCCAGCTTTCTTATCCATTTACTTAAAGATTCGTGAATGTATATAGGGTTCTATTGCTTTGTAAACATATATTGGGATAAGCTCAAGCTCAGTTCTTCCAAGT
>JAANSM010000892.1:0-22348 GCA_036850725.1 Orchesella villosa | reverse complement strand
TTGCTGCGAGACACATGAGGTAGTGTACCTATTACATAGAAAATAGTATGTAAAATTACTTAAGAGTCGCATTCAATTTAAATTGTTACATGAAAAGGGGTAAATTAGTTGATTTAAAATTATCTTACCAAACTCATTATGACCAAGGCGCATGATATTGTCGCAAGAATGAACATGATCTCTGCCCGTTCCACATAATCCTTACAGAAGAGTTTAATTTCATGTGTTTCACAAACTTTCATATCATCCACATGTGTATTGTCTGGGAAGAGGAAGTCTGCAAAAAGAAGCACAAGTCAAGACCATCATAATATTAAATACATTTTTATACACACCTAGTCAAAGTCAATGTCAAAACGATGAAAATGCTTAGGAAATTCCGGATAATTATATCAATGGAGAAAAAAAAGTTACTTACGGAATTGTGTAAAGTCGATGCAGTTTTCCTTATCATAAGGTTGTTGCTTGTGATGCACAGAGAGACCAAAAGATTGAGAATGTGGCAGTGACAACAACAAGGAAGCAGAACATGCCTAACCAAGCTAACTCCAGAAGGTATGTGATTACCATGAACTGAAATTAACGTATTAATAACTCATGATGAACCCCATTTACAAGAGTCCGTGATAATAAACTTGTTATGCTGGCGATGAGCATGTAAAATGTATATGACAAGTCTTTTTTGATTTTACCAAGGCACACGTGATTCTTCCTCCAACTCTGGCTTTCCATGCTTTGTAAACTGTTCGCCTGGTCTCTCCAGTGGTAAGACATCCGACGAACAGAATCATGAGTCCGAGTGCTCCCATGCATGCTCCCACAATCACAAATGTTAACTGAACTTCAACTCTAGCTTTCCACGCTTTGTAAACTGTTCGCCTGGTCTCTCCAGTGGTAAGACATCCGACGAACAGAATCATGAGTCCGAGTGCTCCCATGCATGCTCCCACAATCACAAATGTTAACTGAACTGGCTCCAACCACTTCACTTGAAAATGGAAGACATCAGTGAACATCAGCCTTGTGAGAGCTACCCCTCTGTACATTGTGCCACAAAAGACTCCCACTCCAGCAAGGCACATGATGGTCGCTATCAGAGTAGCGTAAGGAACTCTGGTGATACATCCCTGGCAGCCACCTGATCCCCATTGAAATGTAATATTAGAACAGGATACTCAATGTATCAAGATATTGTCAATTTAAAAATTATATAAACTTACTCATTTTGAATTAGTTGAGATACGATTTCCCAAAAAGAAATATTCCAATCGAAGGCCGTAAGGTAAAGCGAAAGATAAACTGGTTCAAGTGACTAGTTAAAACTTTCCAAACCCAATCGAAGAAATTTTAGCCTTTACTTAAAAATGATTTTTGAAAGAACACTTTTGTGTGCAGACCAATACTGAATACGTCTCACGGAACAGGTTACGTATACGAATATCTTATATCATAACTCCTGCTTTTTTCAATCATTAATTATTATTGCCCATTAACTTATTTAGCGATTGGCAAGATAACTGGTAATTTTACTAGCGCTAGACAAGGCAATGTTTGAAGGCTTAAGTTTAAAATCTCACTCCTATTGTGATTGTGTGCATCAACGTTAATCAAGTAGACGGAATGGTTTGGGCGCATGTGTTTATTTTGTAAAGCTACACAATATAAATCCTATGAACATGAACACAAGAAAGAAACTGGTTTGGACCACAACCCTACGTAATTTTTGAAAGCTTATTACAATCAAAACTAAAATGTTTTTTAAGAAACCAAAATTGTATCAATTATGGTTTCTACTTATTTACTCAGCACAAAAGTTTAGCTTGTAAACACATTCTTAGCGGTTGCTTCCATGCTTGAATCCCAAATTTTGCATTAAGCAGTTGGACAAATGACAACTCACAACTTAAATTTTGTTTCTCAACAAGTCATATAGCACATACTACATAAGATATACACAAGGAGTATCACGTCAACTTAAGTCAAACACGAGATATAATGAGCAAAATGAGATATGACTATTTTTTCTTGTGTGTTTACCCAAAACTAATCTCATTCTAGCAATACTGCTATGCTCCTTCTTCTGTTGGGGTGATACTCAATCTAAATTGACTATCCACCTAATATGCACTACTGACTGATCTACATGCATGAGTAAAGAGATGTGCCAAGAGGTTTATCTTGTCGACGAACGTATTACGATATTTTTTTTGTAATAATAGCAATTACATTTTTTGTAGCCCTTTCTCTCTTGGTAAGAGAAGAACGAAGAAAAAATTACTTACAGCTAATTCTACACAAAACTCTTTTCTGCGTTCTGGCACTAACTATTTTGACAATGCAAAGTGAACCCAACCAAAAATCTTTTAAGATAGGACTCACATCACACGCTTCACAGTTGAGTTGACTGACAGTTAGTCATAAAAAGGCGAAGGAATCATGCCCAAGAAAATAAAACATAATATAGTGCAAGCAAAAAAACGACTCTATAAAAGGGAATACATTTCGGTTGATGTTGATATCACATCACGGCCCAATGATAATTTCATCTCAACCCTTTAGTACTCACTTGCTATGGCAAATATACCGTGATGATGATGATATGATGATGACGACTATGTAGCATAAAGTGTATGGAGGATCATCATGATTGTGAGTATGTTGTAAATGGTACAAGTCTTTTAACGTATAAGTTACAAGCAGCTCACACAGGTAGAGAGCTAAACATTTGAGTGATTGTTGTAAAAATGACTTACCTTTGCCTTAGAAGTATATATACGGGTAGATATACACAAATGTGTAATATGCAGGGGAAAATTTCGTTTGTGTATACACCAGGTAGAAATGTAAGTAAAATAAGGAATATGCTTGTGCTTCTGAGTAACGATCCTAATAATACATTTTCTTCATCATGATTGTTTTTACTGGGAATGAGAATACACATAATATTATGCATATAAACTGTAATAATGTCTAGGTAATATTAAAATTTTGTTTTGCGATGCTACTTTTAATGTGAGTCATCCAGTTGTTAATGGGTATATAGTAAGTCGGATATGATGAACTCTTTTTAATAGGGAATCTTAAATAAACAAGTGATATAAAGAGAAAGAGTTGATAACATGATGATGGTATCGTTGTCATTGTTGCTGCAAACAGCAAAGCGTGAAAATCTCAGTTAGGGAAAAGAGGAAGGTGTGTTCCTGCACGATATGATATGACATGATGCATTTTTTACGTGTGCTAGAGATCCTCCTCTCTTAAAAAGGTAAATCATGCAAAACACTATTTAAGTGCGAAAAAAGGAAATGCGAGCAAAAGACAACACATAAATACAAATACGATAGGCATTTCTTATCTCAACAAGTTTTGACAATCACTGGGTTTGTAGGACTTGTAATCAATCAAATGGGTGTTTTTATATGCATGTACATATTTTCATATGAATGTTTACAATGATTTGAATCGTAAAGAAGTAGTTATCCGTTTGAAATAATCTAAAATTGTCATTTTATTGTTCATTCATGATTCATTATGATGATGATTATGATAATAATGACAGGAACTATGAAATAAAGCTGAGCGAATTAGATTCAGTCATGACTCGAAGTTTTATTCAAATATAAATGCCTTAATAATACATTGCGGTTAAAAAAAGGAATGAAGATTTCCTAGGATGTTGATGTTAGCCTATGTGATGATGACATTCATGGACCGTACGAATTAGAATTCGTGAGAGAGTCAAGAGTAGAAGTTCATTCTTTTCTATGAAATTGCAACCGCACCGCTATGTTAGTAATGCATATATATCCATCACACCGTGACATTTTGGTACGCATCAAATCATCGTCATCTTCATCATACCGTGAAAAGCAGCTTGACTTCATGAACTCATAATAATCTACAAAGAACTTTGAGTGATTGTCATTGCAACATATACCGCACTAACAGTGTCACGACGACATATTAAAAACACGACTTTGCTCCATAAATTCTCTAGTTGCAACAGAAGAAGATTAAGAAAAATTAGATCGCTTCATCAAAATTGGGCAGCGGAACAATAAAATAATGTTGGATGTATAACCTCTCCTTCTATAATGAGTTTTCATGTCACTGCACTTTGTTTTTTCAGGGCAATTGCATTTGACAAGAAGCTTTGCCTTTGCCATCATCAAAACAAACATCGTCTCAAACCATCTCCTCTCATGTTGATTAAATCTCTTTGTGAAAACTGTCAAAACTTTCAAAATCTGGTGGAACTTTAAATTAAAAGGGAAGCTACCAAGGATGCTACTGACTAAAGCAATTAAAAATAACATCAGGATCATCATCCCATCCTGAATGAAAAGAATTTCTGTTACTGCACATTGTATTATGTACACCTACGAAAGCCGCACAAACATCCGGTTATCTAAGGAGAGAGTGAGTAAACAAAATCGTAATAAAATGACGAAGACTCAAAACAAAGATTAAATTTATACTTTTTGATACACCACAGCAGTTCCAATTTGAAAATAAAGTTAGAAATATTTTTTGTGGCATTGAAAAGGACTATGCAAAATTGTTAGGCAATTTATCATTAACATCATCATCATTTATACATGGATATTGTAAGAATAAACATGTATTAGTATTATATGCAAGCATGTGTCTCAATGCCAATTAAAAGTATTGATGATTCGTCACACTGCAGACGCTGACTGGAGAGAGTGAGTAAACAAAATCGTAATAAAATGACGAAGACTCAAAACAAAGATTAAATTTATACTTTTTGATACACCACAGCAGTTCCAATTTGAAAAACAAGTTAGAAATATTTTTTGACATTGAAAAGGACTATGCAAAATTGTTAGGCATTTTATCATTAACATCATCATCATTTATACATGGATATTGTAATGAGTAACCATGTATTAGTATTATATGCAAGCATGTGTCTCAATGCCAATTAAAAGTATTGATGATTCGTCACACTGCAGACGCTGACACAAAGGTTTTCTTTGTCGATTTGGCACGCACAGCAAACATGTTCTTCTGCTTTTGAAATGACTACATATAATAATCACATGTGTATATTATCGAAAGATCATCTCACTCCTTAATCCATTCAAACATCGAAAATAACTGCTCAATCAATGACAGCTTCGTAGTATAATTATTATGTTTGTGTAAATGACCTCGGTGATAAACCGGAAATAAATTGTAATGGATGATAAAAGGATTTGAAAAGCATGATACCTAAGATGATACCTACTTACGACTGTAAGAAAAGTTGCAACGTTTCTCAAACTTCTGTGTGGGCACGTGCAAATCACATTTTCAACATTGAAATGACAAGTGATTGCGATTAGCAAACTGAGATTAAATATAAGATCACTCGGCTCTTATAAATTTTGGATTGAAAAACAACGTTTATCTTTTTTTGGAGGTTATAGGTAGTGATGGTAATGGTGATGTTGTACATATGTTTATGATGACGTTATGTGTGACATGTGAGGTGAGTAAAGGATCAAATTCTTATTTAATACTTTACACTGTAACCTAGGTCGTATTCATATCTATATCATGTGCAACACTTGAGATCAACATCTCATGTGTTGTCGTTGACGCAGCCTGATATTTTTTCTTGGATTCAAGGACACCGTTATAACTTATAACTAGTGTACTTAGAAAACAGAATTAAAGACTATAGTTAGAAATTTAAAAAAATAATCCCACTATGCAGCTATAGTGCGTATGATTTTAAGCGTAAATAGCCATGTAGTCTCTCTAGGTATTTTCTACGCAGGCTTTTAGATCCGGAATGTCAAACGTTACACACTTCATTCAATCGTTGGAAATTTACCTACTTATCTATAAGTTGTTGACATATAATCACCAGTGAATGTTTTTATTCAATTGTCAACTACGCTCAAAGTTACAATTATAACGAATAATACTTTATATTATAACGTAACAAAAAGTAGTACAAACATTATGTATCATGAATACTTACGAGAGTCTCGTATAATACAAAATTTTCCACTCTACAATTCTAACAGTTTGAGATTACCTATTCATTTTAGTTTTATCTTGCTCTTCATACATGTCTTCTTGTCAATTAGATATTCTCATTCAGCCACCACTTTAATAGTACATATTTGGCTATATCTATGACTCTGGTTATCCATATACTGGCTACTTAAAAAAACATTTTGCAATTACAAAATCTAGCCTAGATTCCCATTAATAACCATTCATACATAAATCTAGCTTAAAATCGTAATGAATGGAGTGGACGGAATGGGTTGATTGACTGACATGAAGGATATATGTTGTTGAGTGCTAACTAGGTTAAAGTTTTCAATAACAGTTGAACAGATCACACACACTTTTCAGATCACCAGTATCATTCAGCTACTATTATCAATGCAAGATAAAACTTGATCTGCCTAAGAGATGCTGAACAAAGTCCTGTTTTATGGTTTGGTAAAAAACCATGTGTTGAAATCATCAAGCTCAATTTTTTATATTCCTAGAATTAACTCTTAAATAAATTGCAAAAATGCAAACTTGAAACTACAATCTACCTTGTTTGAACAAAATGTCATGAAATACCGTGCAAAAGTTATGAACTGTAAAGCGCAGTTATTTATGTAACCTAAAGTGAATGTCATGAATGTTTAGCCTAAATGAATGGCAGGTGTCAAAAGTTTTGCAAAACCGGGGTAAGCAGTCTTGTTGACAAATATTTTTTAGTTAAATTTTCCCTTCTATGTATATATGTAAACCTTAGGATTACATACAAATGTACAAACTATTCATAAGTTAAGAAAAACATGTCAACATGAACTTGGAACCAAAATTGCTTGTAATCAACATGATATTTTAAACTGCCCTTGAGTAACAAACAAAACAACGCAAAACAACTGAAAAACAAGTGTGACGTCAGTGAGAATCTGTAAAGGAACTTGATTGTATGTTTGAGGAAATGATAAATATGATCTGTAAAAACTATATGAATTTCGAACAAAGACAGAAAATGGAAGTGTGCAAAAAGTTGTTACCCCTATCCTCTAGCTACATATCAACTGAATAAATACTATTTAAATGAACCTGAAGAAGAGGATATCTGCATTTGCACCTATAATAGAAAGTAGATGAGGAGAGATGCAGCAGTAAGAGTTATAGTTGCCCAGCTGTGGGAAGAATTAATGTCAATAGCCCCATTACAAAAGTGGTCGAATTCGCAGAAGCACCAGGTCACCTCATCATAGTAATCTCTGGAAAATTAAAAGTTGAAAGCAGACATCGTTATTAAAATATCCTTGTATAGCACAATATGTGAATGGAATCTGGGGAAATCTTGAGCAAACACAAAGTTTTGTTGTTTTTGCAAAGAAAAGCAAAAACAAAATCTTTTCAGTTGTATTATCAAAAGGAACAAAGATTAACCTTTGATATTCACTCGTGCAACAACATAAATAACATGGTCAATTTAATGTATATTTTTATACTTATATGAATGAATTGAATGTTAGAATTGACAAGTGAGGGAGTGTACCTTCTGATATCTTGTTGTTTGATACTGTTATTCACGTAGTGAGCAAGTTGGATGTCTTTGGCAGCGGATCGACAGCCCTCATATTTATCGGCTGGAACATCATGTCTTGAGTATTCCAATTGACTCAAGCAATTTCTCGTGATTATCTCGTCCGCTGTATATTGCATTTTAAAAATGAAAAAAATATCTACTTTGAAGGCAATTCATTTAAAAGTTAAAAGCGGCATTTTTCCTTTCATAAAGCTTCTAGATATTTAAGTTTTTTTATTTCTTAGCACATTAGATCAAGTGTTTTAACAACGTTAACTCACCTCCTTTCCTCTCAGTTATTTTAACACATTTGTCATGCTCATGTGGACATGTGTAGGAGGTATACCAACGCCAGTCAAAAGGACTACCGCATCCTGGCTGTGTGCTCACACATTGATAACACCACAAACCAAACACTAGAGACAAATATAAAAGTAAAATAAATGTAAGTCCATCAATATAAAATGCCCTTTTATTTTAAGTTTGAACAACGATCAAAAGCTAAAAGTATAATCAATTAAACTAACCATCCTTCACGAGAAAGCACAGAAGAAGAAAGACAAATGAACCTTTACTGGATTTAATCTCCATTTCATAATGTTACCAAGTTGCTTTACTTAAAAAAAACGACACGGCGACTGGAAGAACGTCAACACAAATTGGAGGGAGATAAGCTTATCTCAATTATTACTTTATGCTTTGGATATTTTGTTTATCATAATAAAGTGTTTAAACCCAATGAAAAAAGTAATGTGACATGAAAATCTTCAACTTTCACAGCATTTTTAATCAATTTTAACTACGTGAAACAATCCCTTCATATCTGAATTTTACTAAACAAACTAAGTTTGACAACACACACAGAACACAATGGTCCATTCCCATGTATTATTTTGAGTTTTTCTCAGTTGTTGACTCAATCATGTCATTCATGTGCATATTATACTTTATATGCATGTATGTATTCATGACTAAGGTAGTCGTAGTAGTGTCAGGTTAACACACAAATGAAATCAGACATGACTCTCTCCCATATATAAGGGTAACATTACAGTATAATGAGTCATGCACCTTACTTACATGTGAGTAAAAAAGAAACAGGTAATGCATTGCTAAGGTTTGTCGGTTTTTTATAATGCAAGGAGAAGGAGGTTTGGTGAGGAGCAGAGAACAATGCTTTTCTATTCATGGACATGTATCTGGATAGGAGCAAACATTATTCAACATTATACCAGTTCCAATAATACGTGACGCTGCTAAAGAACGGCAGGTGGGTCTCGACAAAATTATATGTTAGAAGGAAGGGAACAAAAAATCAACCTGTTCAATGTTTTACTCAGCATGTGAACGGTCAAATTATGTTTGAGGAAGCAAAAGCGTATGTTCGTGCTTGCATGCATTTTATGGAAAAAATGTTTCTATTATCAAAGGTATAGGTTTTAATGAAAAATTATTCGATATGTTTCAAAATCCATTATTCATTATTTAATTAAATCAGAAGACTTACACGTGGTCCAATTATATGACCTGCTGATAAGATGGTTTGTAATATGATAAGGGTAACAGTGTTTTTTAAGAAAAAAACGAAAAATAAAAACTGCAATTACAAATTTTTAATATATTGAATGAACCCACACACATAACTATTCCAAGCAAGATTTTGATACACTTTACAAGCCCTGAATATATATATATATATATAAGTATATATATGAATCTGAATTGAGTGTGACTACAACTTTAAGATTACACTATACATGCAGAAAAGTAAGGGTGAAACGTTTCATGGATTAATTTTTCAAGAAGTTTCTTCAATCCAGAACCAGGCGGAAGGTTATCAGTCTTGTCACAAGTGTTGCATAAATCTCATAGCTCCTACTTACTTTATAAGGGATTTCATTTTTGGTAGCAGCTCATTTTGAATCGCAAATGTGATGCATATTGGGGATTTGGCTGTTAGGTCATGAGATCAAGTGAAAAGCAGCTTTCAACTTATTCATCATCATCATCAATACCAGATAATGTTCATATTGAGACGAGTAATCAAAACTCTGAACTAAAATACATGTGGGCAATAATCCTTACGTTCAGATTTGGGCATAATACTTTTATATCAAGTAGAAAAGAAGCACTGATAACTAATCCATATACGCTTCTTTTGAGTGCATGACATACACTGTTTTAAAATATCAAGATAATCTTGTCATGAATTGCAAAGCTTCTCATCTCACTCACCACAACTTTGCAAAGGATATATATTCATATAAAAGTATATGATCCTTTGTTTCTTTGTACTTTGACCTGTGTATTAGAAAGCAAACGCATTAGTGCATTCTTTTGAATTAGCAAGCTAAAAACGGAAGCTAACATGACAAGGTTAAACCTTTCATTCTATTCCCTGTAATTCACTCCCGAACTACTGGAATTAACCCTGATCTCTCTTGCAGATCAGACTGAAATTCGAGGACAAACATTTATGACACATGGGGGATGACTGCATAGTTTTGTCTGCAGTACTACGTGATCACTACCATGTTGAGGAAAACGGAAATAACACCAAGTTCCAGGAACAATCTTCGATTTGTAAAGTTAATATGTAATCTGCCAGCTTCATCCATAATGCGATGTAAGTTTTAGTAAGAAAGCTTTGAGTAATAAGCTCATAAAGATGCCGCATATCTATCACACAAATTCTTCCAGGAGGTCATACTTATTACTTCGATCGTCATATGGCCAGATTAACTATAGTTTTCATAAACAATACCTCGTAAATGGACTGGAAATGCAGTATGAACATAAGACTTACGTACATAAAAGCATTATAGCATGCCTCTAATAATGCATTATCCGCTTAAATTTTCCTTCATGAATATAATGATAGTGAGTCATTTACTTTAAAAAAAATGAGATACCATGTAAGCGTAAGACATTACACTTCTTATATTCATACGCTTTTAACACTATAATATCATGTGTAGCTAACTGAGCGATTGGAGCAGATATTAATGAAAGCCAGCTCAGCTTCCATGTCAAGCCACGACTTCATTATTAATTAAATGCAAACGATAACTTAAAAAAACGTATTCGAACTCTAGCACCAACCCCGAACTCGTCTTATAATTATAGGCATTGGCATACCAATCATTTGCATCACCATAAATACGTGATATTCTCTTTCTTAGAGTCCTAATCCAAACAAGTTTCTGTTAATGTTTTAAGACAGCAAGATTATCATCGTTCATATTATATGTATTTTTTTTATAAAAAGAAAGAGTGTAGTATACTATTTGGAGTTGGAGTCCTGTTAATAATTTTTGTCATAGAATGTTGGGGTTGGCAAGTTGGCATCACTGTGTTTTTTATGACCGTACCACATACCCCTTACATTCTGGTCTGGCGTTTTATTAAACTTGAGAGCATCCTCAATTTTCTAATATAAGATCCACTTGGTTATCAACCACACAAGCTCAGTCGGTCCAGTGAGAGTGGTAAAGTGAGGACACAAGCTAAAACTTGCGGTGACAGAAAGAACACATCAAACATCTCATCCAAATCTAAAATTTTAGAAAGAAATTAGCAGAAATTTCAGGTACATGTACCTCTAGTGCCTCCACTGAAAATTGTAATTTTGAGTGTTGTAGCTTAGCTTCAGCTCCCTTAGATTTCTCGTCTTTTATCTTGTTTGAAAGACCGGAGACAAATTTTTTTCAGTGGATACACAAAATTTATTGCCCCTACTAAATAATTGTTGGGAATAAAATATCAAATTTTTATCAACTAAAAATATTATGAACAATAGAAACATGCCACATTATACCAACGGTTACCACAGACCTTGCACTTTCCTCACGGACGAAGTGCTTCATGAGGGAAATTGGCTTCGCTTCTCTGAAATCAAGTATCTTGACCCTACTGGAAAGGAAAGGTAAGTGAATCTTAAATCTAAGGTCGTATGCAAGTAGAAATGTATCTTTAATTAAAATATTAGAGTTAAATATTGATTCTATTTAAATATGTACAGGTTATGGGAAGCAGTCACACGCCAAACGAGAACTAGAGGAAGCGACACAGATCAAGTCGCATCAATTGCGATTTACAGAAGACTTTTACATTACGATGTTATGGTCTTAGTTCGTCAGTATAGACCAGCTTTGAATGCATACACCGTTGAATTTCCTGCAGGTATGTGTGTAAACAAGTTAAATTGTAAAAATGATTTTCATATCAATTTATAGTTTTCCTTGAAAAGCTTGCAAAATCCTTTGTTTGTTTGTTTACAAACAACAACAAAAAACGAGAAAAAAGTAGGCATGAACTCGTTGAAAAAAGCGAAGAGCTCACGATTTTTGCATACTTTGCATAATTTATTTTTCGAGTAAAAGACAAGAAAAACAGGATTTTGGATCTAAATATAATGTATCCATTGAGTAGCAGGTTTGACTGATTAATTTGTTTTTGGTTTTAACATCACATTACATTGTTTGCAGGACTTTTGGAATCTGGTGAAACAAGTAAAGAAGCCGCAGTTAGAGAACTTCGTGAAGAGACTGGATGGCATGGTGAAGTGACGCATATGAGCTCGCAACTTGCTGTAGATCCTGGTTGCTCATCGGCCATCATCAGATATGCTACTGTCAAGGTTCGTTTTCAGCCTTTTTTCCCGAAGATTCTCGTTATTAGCTTAAAGATGAGGATAAAAGTATTTTGCCTTCTGGTATATATCCTCAATCTGATATAAGAACAGAGACGATGATAAGTTGACTCTATTCTTATAATGGGGAAGATGATGATGATGAGCAAAGCCCAAAATACTAAGTATTTGAGTGGAGTCGATACGCTTGTTGGTGTTGTATTTAGATTGGAAGTTGAGACAAGAACTTGTTAGGAAAATTCTAATCCCTAAAATAAAACACTTGTACAGTAGTCGAAGTTTAGCTGGGTTGGTTTGAACTGTGAACCTAACAGATTAATACCGTCATCTTCATCATCACCATTAAGCGTAGTCAGTCACTCAGTTCGTATAAGTAGACAAGCAATACTGAATCCAGTTAAGTTCTCTATTTTTCATATCCAACTGTCATTTAATGTCTGATTCTGTCTTGTCTTGGCTCGTGAGTATTTACCATTATGGGTTAGATACATGTATATAATGTTATGTTGGCTTATATGATAATAAATCCCATGTGGATTTTTAATTTCTTATCCACTTGATGTAAAAGTGATCACGTTGTTGTGAAATCTTTTCACGGAATGAATGTGACTGGCTACGAAACTAAATTGGGATTGCGTAATCTTAGTTTTATATCACATGTGGTTTAAGCCCATGCTTTTTTTTGACGATACTACCTTTTGACCATGCGATTGAACAAGCAAATCTTTTTTTTATTTTGCAGATTAATGGGGATGCACCAGAGAATCTCAATCCTAGACCTGTTCCAAGCGACGGTGAATTCGTCGACATTCTCATGATTCCCATCTCAGAAATTCATGATCATCTCAATAGTAAGTTTTCCAAAAAAATGTACCTGATACTTTATTTTTAACGTGGTGGACTGTATTGATAAGTAGGACGCAATGTCGCATGAAAAATTATTAGAAAACATGTGGTGCGGTTGCAAATCATCCTTATCATATCACAAGACGCTGTACTTGCCGATGAAGATGAATCAGGTTTATCTTTACGTGTTGCATGATTTTCATCGACTCAGATTGCTAATACGCTTTGATACGCAAACTCTACGATTTGTACAACGCAAAAAAACATGCTAATCTTTAACATTCTTATCAGTCGTAGAGGTGATGATTCTTTAAGAATTCGCTTGTTAGTCATAGTCATAATGGCAACGTGGCGTTGCAAGTTTAGGTAGACAAATTAGGAATTCGTGAACTTCACCTTGATGCCTTTGATGCATACACGTACGACGTATTTTTATAAATTATGATCCGATTATTATGCTGGACCTTGTAAATTCTTTTTGGATTATTAGCTTATATAAAAGTCGAGTAGCAGATGAAACTCTACACGACGATAACCTCTGGGCCAAACTTTCTGCACAAAGTTCATTTTCGAATTGCTTAGGTTGCAGTATAATAAAAAAACATTTCCACACCTTACTCTACTACTTAAAAGTGTCATAAAAATGGAAGTAGATTAGCTGGAAAATGGTGTTGCATAATAAATTTACATTGCATTCATGAAAAATGAGGTAGATTTGTTTTTTGGATGAGTAAATGAATGAAGGTGCTAAACATGGAGTATAATGCAGTAATATGACATGTTAGTATGACATAACATGACCTATTTTTTATTTTGAAAACGACGGCATACCTTGTATTTACAATGATTTGACTCAATTTCTGAAGGCAAAGGTCGGAATTCCTAGCAATTTCATATACATGTAAATGTGAAACTTAAAGATGAAGCGTCACATGGGCTACTTAAGTTGTGCTATAATAGAAATTTTTTAGTATTGAAATTGACGTCAGTCCTGCTGCTGCATGATTTATAGCACAGATTAGAAATAAAACAGAAAATAAGTCGCTGAGTTGGTACATGTTATGCACAACATTATTGCATTGGATTTTGTTTCATGCAACTATCATACTTTTTCCAATTGAGCACCAAAAAATTAATATTATATTATATAATTTGTGTTCTAAACCAGAATTATAATATTTGTAAATTATTTCAACAGAACTCACAAAGGAGGGGAACATCGTTGACTCACGTGTTGAAGCATTTGCCATCGGATTGCAAATGGGTTTGAAAGTTGCAAAGGATGCTGCTAAAGATGCTATCTCAACACTTCAGGCAAGTCTGCCTTTGGATGGCAGTAGTGTTCGTACTGGTTCATTCAGCTTTGGTAAAAAGTAGACTAATTGAATTCTTAAGCTACAATCTAAAAATTTTAAATGTCAACTAATTAGCTAAAAACTTTGCAAATTTGTTAAATCACTATGCTAATGCTTTTTAAAAAATACAAAAAAAACAAAAAAAAATACATTCCTTATAATTAGCTATGATTTATAACGTGAAATTAGCAATGTAGAAGCCAGATGACACGGTAGAACCATCCCTCAACAAATGTGTTTTTAAGTGTACTCATAGTTTATTATAATGGTACGTAGTTAGTTCTCGAATACTTTACGCTAATGAATGACTCATAATTTTTATTAAAGTATACAGAAATATATTAGTAATCGCAAATTAAATGGAAACTATCGTAAGTGCAGAAGTTATAAACACTGTAAAAAACTAAAATAGAATAAATTTTTTTGTAAGTGCCTATAATTAGTAATATTATATCTATGTATTTCTGTAGCTTTATTCATGACGAAGTGGAAGAATAGGAAAGTATTCGAATTATTATTGACTATAATTGTAAATGAAAACCTGAAATAAAGATATTGACAACTTGAAAATATATATACATTACATTTTCTTGAACAAATCTATTGTTTCCAATCTGCTTAGTAATACTGAGATTTTTTATTGGAATGAAGGTACATGGTCAGGGTAATTTAAACTCATTTCATTTCAAATTAAACATATCACATTACCTTCATAAAAAACGTTACATGATGTCGTAAAGTTGCAAATGGATATGTGGTGAGATCAGAAATGTACAAAAAAATTATTGATTGACAATGCAATACAGCACATCACATCATATTACTTCTCAAGGTCAATTGAGATTCACGGGATTTGCAAAGTATAAATATATATATGCACAGCTTCTTAGAGAATTCAAAATATCAGGCACAATGGGGAAGAAGATCTCTGAAGAAAAGAAAAATTTGCGAGCATAGAGAACAGATGAAGAGGTACCTAAATGCCTAGCCCCACTATAAAATTTGCGATGCCATGCCCAAGCTCAAGCTGACCATAAGAACACAGCATACCGGTGCCGATTGCTGTTGTAATATGGGTTGTGAGGAGTGAGCACTTTCCTCGCAATCCCACGGATGGAAGTGTGTGATTTATAATATCTGATTATTATGATGATGGACATCAAATCACATTACACTACAATAACATCATATAAAGATAGCAAGAATGAGTTTTTTTAAGTTTTCGTGGGCCTAACCAAAAGATATTGCAAAATAGCTGCAAACTTCTCCTTTGTGTTATGGTTACAGCATGCTGGGCTCAGAGCTGCCATGGCATAACAGTGCATATAATATAATCTTCCTTTTCTCTCTACAATTTATTCTTGTTTTTTAAAATACAATATGCACACACACACACACACAGAATTCTGGGCATGATGATGGGATCTGGGATGGTTTCGTTGTAAGAACGATATGGGCTCATCTTGTTATATATTATGGTGCAGCAGCAAAAATAATCTTTTACTTATTTTTTTATTGTTACACCTACAAAAAAATTATTTTTTGCAGCTACATAAAACTGTAGAGAGTGAGAGGACTTATAGTTAGCATTAACTCAGGTTTTGTCTTCGGTCGTATCGCCTTAAAGCCGTCTTACTCTCCTCTCAAAACGTGCTTTTTAAGCCTATCTATTTATCAAATCGTAAGTGTATGATTTTTACTCGTGATGAAATCACACTACACACACTTTATCTATGAATCCCCTCCGCAAAAATCCAACAACGGCAAAGGAAAACGGACGGACAAGCCTTTCTACAACTTTTTTTTGCAGTTGGCTACGTATTAATATGATAATGACATGATGACGATGTGCCAAAGAATGTCGGAGCTTGCAAAATGCAAATCCAATCTTGCGTACCAGAGCACTAGCCCCACATTGTTATGCCTTCTTACTTAAGATACCTTCTTCTTTATCCCGTACATTTTTGGTAAACTATGCAAATTTACACAGCTAATCCTTAATACCGCCTGATTGCCATTTGTGGTTTTCCACATTCTTCCCCTCTCTTTCATCACTAGCTTCATAAATTTTAACTCTACATTTATGAAATTCTAATCATCACGACGTGACGTGATGTGATCAATGACCTGTGCAATTTTATAGCATGTTTTGATGCTTCAATTGCAAACTGGCTGAATGAATGAATGACTCGGGTGATATGTTTTTATGTTTTGCTTTTTATTGGGAGTGGAAATGGTAGAATATTGGAAATAATATCCGAGGAGTCTGTGGTATGCGAGTAAACAAGGAAAAGAAATTCAATATTTGTAAGAATCTCAAGTTCTAAAACTCTGCTAAGCCCCTAAATCCCTGGTACATGGCTAAAAACCATGGATTTACTCCTTTCTGCTCTTGACGTCTCCAATTTTGGGTAAACTTGTTGCTTTGCACACACGCACAGGTTTTTATGCAAGAGGAGAACGAAAGCAGAAAAAAACACCAAAGCTCAATGGATTATGATGTTGCGTAAGATTTACTATATTGTATGTACTTTGTATAAGGAAGGTAATTGCTGTAAAAAAGTACGACATGATGTCTGGTAAACGCTGCAAACTTCCATTAAGACGACCGTTGCTGCATAAAACTACAACAATTTTTGTACTCATAATCCATATCCAACCCTTACAAAAGGTATGTATTTTGTATTTATCCGTTTCTCGACAGTTTTCATCGTTATGCTTTTGCTCCTCTCTTGTTGCGGTTGTTGTTCGTTGGTTGGAATTGGGGGATTGGGAGATACACCTTTGATATTGCAAAAAAAACAGCAGCATCTGGCTGGCCTATGAACGGGTAGGTAAAATTGAAGCTGGTTTGTTATTGCAAGAAAAAAGGAAGAGAAAAAGACGTCGTCAAAGAGTCAGAGTCATATCACCAATTTTTTCATGCATTCCATCCTTCATCATCTCAGTATGAAGGGGAAAAAATTGTTGTTTCAGTCATCGTCATCCTCATGATATTTCTTTTTGACATTCAACATTACCTTAAATGTGTATAGTGGTGTGGCATGGCGAGGTGACGTGATATGTGGTAATACTTAGCAGCAAACTAAATGCAAATATGATAATTTCAACAATTTGTGAAAATGCGAACTACTGCGAGACGCCAAGCCAATTTCCATATTTTTCATGCTGATATAAGGATGATGATGCGAATCCCTTCAAGTGATTTACTGACGATATGCTCTTGTGTAGCAAACCCTTTTCCTTTGTGTGTTTGTATTTGCCTTCGCTCGTGTGTCAGAGCGAGAGAGAGAGAGAGAGAAGGAGAAGTTGAGTAGGGAGTAAATAAGAGGGCTTGTATAATAAGTGTCGTTCGATGGAATGTTTGCCTTCGCCTTTTTTGGAGAAAGATCATTTTCTATTTGACAAGGCATTTAGGCTTTAGCTCTTGAGGAAGAAAAAAAAGTATTTAACCATTTGAATTTTGTGGCTTTTCTAGCTATGCTCTACTCTGTTCTGTACGCTACTTTACGTTGCGTTACTTATTTTTGTATATATTACGGTGTTTTTGCATAACGTTATGCATGTTTCAAAATCTGATTGCATTTCTGTGCCAAAAAGGTTAAACATGGTGTATTCGTTATGTGAACATGCATGCACTTATAGCTGCTTTCTTTTATCATGCTTAAAAATCGAACATGTTCAATGTTCTCTACATGACTTGCTAGCTAACGCTAACGACTTTTCCTATCCAAATTCAATAGCCAATCACCAAAAAAATGTAACTGAATTGAATGATAATGCTCCCAGGTTGGAAAATACATAATATATTATGCACACACACACATATAAGATAAAGTAGAGTAGGAGCAACATTACTCAACTCAATTTAGTGCAAAACCAGATCTCTCATATAATCCTCGTGTCACACAATAATAGTCTAACCTAACCACAAAGTGTACTTTTTTTGTGTATTGTCTGCTTTCAAATTGCAGATTGCTTTGATTTATGTGCGTATCACACACAATCTGCAATAATAGGAGCTGATTGACAATGCCATGCCAAAACCAAGCCAAGCTCAGCTAGCTAACCTGAAGCGAACACAAAACATGATTATATTATGATGACTATGGGCAAAAGAACGATATAATAATGAGTGACAAGGGAGCATACTGAGTTATTGTGTAAAATACACAATGCCACACGTTCAAACCCAACAAAATTATATTGTATGCAGTCTTCTAGGAACAAAAAAACATATTCTAATAGATGGAAAATGTAGAGTGGGACCCATTAGAACCAAAACGGTAGTGACTAGAGAGATACCTACGCATCCCTCTGGATTGGATGGATGATGTGGAGTGTGGAGGCACTCTTACAACACTTATCCTTAGTTTTACTACGATTAGCGGTAGTAACACCAAAAAAGTATGGCATCAACAGACATCAACGCAACAGCCAGTTTTATAGCGTGTGTGGTATGCTATGTTGATATGATAATGATGATGAGAGCTTCATTATCAATGCATTTGTGGCTATTTAGCCTAATTGCATTTTTATCAGGACCATTAGTTCTATTAGCTTTATCACATCACATTCTGGAGTTCTCTGCTGCAGCAATTCCATTTTTCATATATCTCCGCTTTTTGGTTGACCACCCTATTGTCAAAAAAATGTATGCATGGGTTGATCATTCTTCGTCATGAACGATTATACAAGAATTCGGAAGTTCTTACTTAGCTAGCACTTAGCAATCATGAAAAGTGGATTAAAAAAGGCGCGCATTACCCAGGATATTCGTTTTTACATACATAATTTACATTTTTATATGATTAGTAGAAGACTGAAGCGGAAAGAGATTTGCATTGAAATACAATATTGATTTGGAATTCGGGGTGAATTCCACTAACATTGTCATTCGAACTTTAGTAATTTTAGATATGCATTCGATCATGAATGTCTCCACCCAGAAAACTAGAAGAGCTCTCAGTGCAGCTAAATCCCACACCGAAAAGTACACAAGTGATATATACCAAACCAATTCCGCTATATTGTATTACACATAAATTGTATCTCTATACTCCGTTTCATCTCTGGTGACTAAAAAGTTGTCTGCATAACAATACTAAAGTTGGCAGAAACCACAAGAGTCGTGTGCCCAGCCGAACGAACCGCATTTGCATGAAAGATGATGAGGTTCACAAGTCCACTTATGTCGGACTCGCTCTGACTCGCACTACTGTTCTTTTTTTCCTTTTGTGCGTAAGCCCATAAAATATCAGCCACAAATGGAAATTTATTGTAGCGCTCAAAAGAGCGACTGAACTGGATAAGAAAGATGGATGGAAATTTCAGCTCAAAGTCAGTTAATAAAAGCTTTTGTTAAGAGTAAAAAGCAAAGGAGCACACACACATTTATATGATGCCGTCGTCTTCTTTACAATCGAGTGAATAGCATTTTCTATAAGAACATAGAAAAAATTAATCTGATATGATCATCGTTTTTCTGGACGACAAGATTGGTTATGCATACACACAGTGGCTCAAGCAGTTTCAAAGATTTTCATGAGTCTACATAAAATATCTCCATTTATCGCTAGCCAACCCCAAGCCACCCATATACCAATAGATTTATTATAAGTCCGAATGTATTATAAAAGTATTCATGTATTCTTCTAACGTATTCATCAGAACTGGAACTAGCCAGGCTAGCCTTTGTTAAGTATAAAATTCAATACACATCATTCTATTCTAAACCGTTTGAGACTTGGAGTAATCAGTAATATTTTTAGGTTATATATTTTTTCTTTAGGTCTCAAGCATAATTCAACAAAGCAAACATTTTTGTCGCTAAGTCATACATACATATACATAGTTCATGCAGTTTTGTCTTCATAATACGCACTAGAGTGGATACAGGTATGTGCATTTATTACATAAGTGATGGCCATACATATATACATACATATATAAAATATCAACCAGAATTTTTATGCACATTTACGTATTTAGAATCATCCCCATCCCCATCATCACAATCACATCACATCTCTCATCGTACATCGTTTGTACATCCACATCAACTTGTGCTTCATGTGTTGTTGATAGTTGATATTGGTGGTGGTGGTAGTGATGCTTACTACTTACTGGCTTTGGGTTGGAATATTATGTTGAATATCTTTTCATAAAAGTTAATGCTCGGCTCGGGTCCTTTTTAGCCGTCAGTTTCATCCTCGTTTGCAGCTAGCATCCTTGTGTGTGGCTACTACTTCCACAATATTTTTTTTTGTAAAGAAGAGAACAGCAGCAAGGGAGAGAAGAGAGCAGCTCAGCAGAGCCGCAGTATCTCCCATCTCATACAGTTTTACCCATATTATGTGTCTTGTATCGTATATTATGTATATTAGATTGTTTAGTATGAGTAGTGGAGTGGGCTAACGAACACAGAAAACACAAAAGAATTTCTCGTGTAAATCTTACGTAGTAAAGTCGGACGGACATACACAATAAGTACACACACACACACTTTTGACTTTGCCGTTGATGTTGATATGTGCATGGCAGTTTTTCGTTGAAGCTGGTCTCTGAGCTCTGTGTCCTGCCTGCCTGGTTCGTTTTTATGGTGATATCAAAAATAGTATTGAAGAAGTTGAGTAAGACGCACACTCTCTCATCATCATCAGCAGCATCACACATAATATCATCCCTTTCTCACCTCTTCTCGTCTTCCTTTTTAAGTAAGTTTCTACTTTATGAAAACCAAAAGTTGTCAATTTATGCTCTGGCATGGCATATTAGTCAACATCATGCATTTTTAAGAATTGCCATAACCACGTTCTCAACTCAAGTGTTATATTATCTATCTCATCTTTTTGAGCTGGCAGCTAAAATAAAAGTCCAAGGAAAAGTGGTAAATGGTCCATTCTCATATTATATATATTTGTGTGTGAGTGCATTGGTATTAAATATAGTGAGTAAGTGTGACGGTGTGTGTATTGGATTGGATTGGAGTAGTGAACCGTGTTGCTTGTCTTGCTCTATTCGCTTCTTTACCTGACTGACTTTGACATGAGGAGCAATTAGATTTGAGAGAGAATCGTAAAGTGTGGTGTGAGCAAACACACTTACGTTTACAAGACAAGACTCAAAACAACACACACGGGGATGGATTCATTCCTCGTCTTCTTTGGAAATATCACACATTATTCATAACAAGAAGTGTACATTAGAGATATAGAGAGTTGAGGCAAAGAGAGGCAAGTCAACGTCAACTTCGAACACACATAATATTAGATGTACATACGTGTATGTATATCTAATCAGAAGAAATGCATGATTAATCATACAAAAGAACTGTCTATGTAATCAAGGTGACGTAAAGAAGGTTCTCGTTTTGAATTATTAAAGTTTTTCTTTCGTCTTTAAATTCTTTTCAGTTTGAATGTTCAGAGATTGAAGGTAGGATTTGGACAGTGTTTATTATTTGAAACGTGTGCAGTATTTAGGTGAGGGGCTAAGTTGTTTGTGACACGGGTAAGCAAGGCATATAAACAAGCACAATAATCTAATTTGGATAAATTATAGTGAATAGATAGTTACATAGGTCTCAAGTTAACGTATCTAACTGTTTGACTAGTTTTACTTGCTTCCTAACTGCCAAATGCAAGAAAAGAGCTGCAAGTTTTATTTCAAGTTAGTTCTTTAGTGAAATCGAAATCAAATGACAATAATAAAACATAATTTGTTGCTCGGTTGTGTTAACTTATTTACGTAGAACAGATCTTCCCCCTTGCCAACTTATCAATCAAAAGCCTTTACATTTCTACGTATGTTTCCTGTCAGTTGATTCCTGTCTTATTTCATTTCACTCTGGAGAAAAAAAGCATGGATCGTGCTTACTCGCTCTTTACGTTTAGCTGAAGACGTCTGTCTCCTTCTTAAAGAAAA
>JAANSM010000891.1:0-22352 GCA_036850725.1 Orchesella villosa | reverse complement strand
TTATTTCTAGGTGTAGATTACGTGTAACATGTCAAGTGGGAAAACGAGATTTTTCACCTTTTGTAACTTGTAAATCGTGACAAGATCAAACAAAACTGCACCGCTATGTACATACACCTTTAGCAGCTTCTTCTTTAACTGAAGCTGAGATTGAGATAACCATTTGCCATTTTGTCACGTCATGTTAAGTTCCCATCTCTCTGCATCACCTCCAACTCCAATCCCTTTTGCATATCCCCCCAGAAAAAAGTGTCACATTACTAATCACCACCTTTCAGTGTCAGTCATATCACTCATCACTCGTCTGGTTGACATTGTTGGCTAATATACATTACTTTTTATGTGTTTAGACAAATTTATTCTCCTACTTATTACCTATACCTTCCCTTTTCAAAGAAAAAAAATGCAAGTGATCTACTCAAGTAATTGAGCCAACGAACTTCAAAAAAAAAGATTGGAATGCAAAAATAATAATAAAATGCAAAGTCAAAATAAAAAGGTCACACCAGTCTATTTATAAAATTAATGAATTATGGTGTTTATATATTGTGGTTTCTACTACTGCTTCTTATAATGAGTGTGAGTGGGTAGAATTTTTTAGTGTCTGGGTCACCGTGAGCTTATAAAAATGCATCTTTAAATTGTTTCCAAAATGCTATATATTATACTTATGAATCATCCGGAATCTTTTCTAAAGAGATTTTTTATTTCAGTCCAAAATTGAACATTGAATTGTAATATTATCATGTGAGACAAGCGTGCACAGTTATCTATGCAAAAACATATACATACCCTAGAAAAAAAGTCGTCCTACTGCCAAAATTAATTCAAACTGTATGATTTAAATGAAGATGCTCCTTTCAGTATAATTTGCATATGCATAACAGCCAGTAGTCATATAATATGGTCTTCATTTTTTCAATATCAGATTGCAACTTGCAATATAACATAACATGACATAGAAATGGAGAGGTGTAATAATTGCTTTGATTCGAATGACTTTTTGTGTACAGTTCGATGTGAGAAACTGGTGCCAACGGGAAGGCTGCTCACTTCTCATCAAAAGACTTCTCTCAACCTACATCACAATAAAAATTATCCTTCCAGCAGCACAATTGATTGTTGTATCAAAATAATAAATGGATTTACGTAGCCAAAATTTGTACTGATAGTGATGATATATACGAAAGTAAGTTTATAATATATATATAATATACCAAAGCAAATCATATCATCATTTTGAACATGAACATCAGGTAGGTACTCGTTATTCGTTGTGTGCATCCACTTTTCTGACAATGACAATTAATTACATGGTTGGTTCACTTTTATGCTACTGTTTTTCATTTTCATGGGAAGACGACCTACACTTGGCACTGCCGTGTTGGATTTTTACCATGTCATGGAGCCATCTTCTTTGTAATTGCATTCCAGTCAGCTTCACTTGATGATAATGATAATGATGAAGAAGGTTATAGTATTTTACATAAGATGACAATAAAAATAAAGTTACTATTTTGCATTTTTTTTCTCTCTCTCTCTCCTTTCTGCTTTTATTGCCCTTGTTTACCCTGTCTAAGCACATGGCTGATGATGGGATTTTATGTAAATTGAATCTATGATCTTCATTTTTTAATTCCATTAAGGAATTATATTTTGATTTCCTTCATCCGCGTACCTTCTTCTCTCTTACGTAGTCATATATACTTTCGTGTTTGGCTTTGGGTTTACTCTTCGTAGTTATATACATTTGAGATTAGATAAGGTGAAGAAGAAGATCTCTAACATATTTGCATGCACACGCACGAAATTAGATGATCCACATTATTTCTTTGCATGATTACATTTTTTTTTTCACATTCCATTTCAAAGACATCTTCTTCTTTGAAGAAGACTTCGTGTAGCCTTGCAAGGTTAGTTCATTTTTGTAATGCTCATATCTTTTTGTGACATTGCTCCCTCTGGCCTTTTTAACAAGCTAATAAAGATTGAAATGCAGTGATGTGATGTGATATGTGATGTTGCATAGTTGTGTGTGTTGGGTCCTACATGAATTGAACTATAATTCTTATTCTTTTGTTGTGTCACATGCTAAACAAATGATGAGCCAGTTGGTTTTATACATTCTCTTTCCTTGATACGTCTTCCGTTTTCTTATTTAATGGGTTTGCTTCATCTTCATTTTATTTTTGTTGAAAAGAAAAAAAGTTGTCATTAGTTAGCTGTGAATAGAAATGCATTTATCCAGTAGGAAAAAATTGAGAGATACCCAAACTCGCACCTCATTATGCACCCTTTTGTGACTTTCATGCAAATTTGTCAAAAAATTATATTATTGAAAAAAATTTATTCTGGGTATTTATGCAAGGCTCTAATTGCATTGTTAAATTCGTTCCTAACTACATATTTATCACCTTGAACCAAGAATAATCAAAAGGTGATATGTAGGTATTAATTTTTGAAGAAGATGAGATGGAGATGGACAGACAGAAAAAATTATGCAGTATACATTTGTCCATATGTGTCTCCCTTCTCTTCTGATGATGAGGATGGAGAGAGAATTATTGTGTTGTTTTTATTGTAAAAAATTAGTTTGCGCTACTGTCCATACCATGTCGATCCAATTTACTTTTTTATTGACATTGAAAATGAGGCTTAATTTCAGGTGTAAAATAGGAAGACTCAAATTCCATTGTTTGAACATGATGATTAAAAGAAGTAAAATGTATGGCAAGCATCAAACCATCTGCCAAGTTGGTTACCAATTAATGGTGATAATAATAGGGTTTTCCGTGTTATTAGGGATGTACTTCAGTTTTCAAGTTCGTCTGCTGTGGCGGAGCTATTTGATGGGGAAACGCCTAAAATGGCTTTTACTCAACGTATTTGAAAAGGAATTAGTCGACCATGACTGTATATAGACTTTATTGCATTGCATAATCTTCAATTCTGTGAAACAAAAGTTTCTCTTTGAAGAAAGAAAAAATTGTGGAAAACTGTCGGGATTTCAAGAGGGTGTAACTGATTGCTTCGTTGATACCTTCCCAAATTTCGTAATGCTTGTATAAGCGTTTGTACGCTTACCAACCTTAATTTTTCGCAGACTTATGCAACTTTATAAAAACTTTCATATTATTTGAGGACTTCAGAGACAACCTTGCAAATAAAAAAACAACATCTATTTCATACAGAAATAAGAATCTTCCGGGATGAAGCGATTTTATGACGTTTTACAATGACATATGATCTCGATCCTGTCTCAATTCGCCTCAAACACATTTTGTGTTATACTTATTGTACCATTCGTACCCCTACAAACGTGTGATATTATGAGTATAACTTTCTTGTATAGTGCCAACCTCAACCTCCAAACCAAAAGTAGAAATTTTAAAGAGTTATGAGATTAACTAAATTCAACGATTAAAAGGTTGAGCTGTTCCCAAAAGCATTTTACATAAGTAGTTAAACATAAACAACATAAATGCAGATCTTATATGTTCACACAATTCTTCATTGTTTTAATGTTTTAGTTATCAAATTCGAAGAAGGTACTCTGTCTGTATGAGCTCATTTCCATACTTAAGACAACCCCAGAAAAATATTAGGCAACACAAAATGACCAAATGATTTGTCACACATGAACTTTGTGAACTTTACATGTAGATAATGCTCCATAAATATTAGCAATAATCATTAAAAGCATTTTCGTTATGATAATGCCTACAAAAAATTGCAAAAAAATGTGTCCATGATTCCTTCCCAAAGGCTCACGTGCCTCTCTTTACCGTTTAGCTCATATTCTTTGCTAGTTTACATAACAAGCACACACTTATCCTCCTCAAAATGGCGTTTGTCAGCCACCTAAATCCAAACATTTTGACTGAGAACGTGCCTTATCCACCAATATCAGCAAAAATATTTGTGAAAAGTCTCAATAAAAGCAATAACACACGCTGTGTCATATACGCCACCACATATATATATATGTCATGCCACGATACGATTCTTATCTATAATTTCTTTATATATTTTTCAATTTTTTTTCTTCCCATTTCTTGTTCTCAACCTTAACCCCTATTTCACCGCGTAAAATAGCCATAATAAGCAATAAAAAAATTATGACTATTCACATTTTCTTACCTTTTTAGCGAGATTCTGCTAAAAAGCTCATTTTACACTTTTGTGTACAAATGCCAAAAAGATGAGTAAAGGCTAACCTTTTGGTGACACGAGAGGAAAGAGTGAGAGAGAGAGGGACACACTCATTCAGAAAGGAAAACAAAAGTCGTCTTACCAGTTTCCACAAAAAGGGGGAGACAATCAAATAAAAATGTAGTCTCTTCTCCTCGTGTCATCCTTGCACAAACGTTATAATTTGTCGTTAAAAGATGCATTTTTCAATTGTATATTTAAACTCCAACTATATTTTCCATATTTCTTAGAATTTAGGTCTAAAATTGCATTCATTTTCTCTAACATTGGTTGCTTGCGTGTGATATAAAAAGCAACTAAAAATGAACTTGCATGCGATGGAAAAATTCAACCGTATATTATTATTGATTATGTTATAAAGCCCTTGTCCAATCCAATCTGTCACCAATTTGCATTTACATAATGTGTATATATATTCCCTTCATCTTCTTCATTCGTCCGCGAATCATTATAATTAACTCATTGACCATTTCGACTACACAAAAGTGCACATTAAAAAATCATCATCAGTGTGCATTTTATGTAAACCAAGTCACTATCTCTAACTCTAAGCATTTAAACAGTGAGATGAGGTTATACCCTCATCCCATCATAACAACATCTATGGGATGGCCGTCAAAATGCTTATGCACAAAACTGCATAATCTTAACCTGAAAATCAATGTGAGTCTCTTTCATTTTCAATGAAAAAATCCTTTTTTATGGCAAATTCATATATTGTTTTCCATAAAACAACTAATAAATATATTATTATTTAAAAAAACATGATTATTTTGTTGAAATAAGTATAAGTATTATGCCTAGTCTTTATCATTGTATACCCATTTATTTCATCACCATCATCTTCACCCTTGTTTCACACACATTGGTTTTTTTTACCTCATTATTATTATTATCATCCTATTTTTACTCTGGTTCGACATTCGACATTTTCTAAGAGATTTTTTAACTTTGAATTTGTGATATAATAGGAATACATAATAATATTATGATTATGTGTGTACCTCCGTTTTCCTTTCCCTTTATAGATTTGAGACTGACAAGTTTATAGTTACTTACACGCATCTTCTGTGCATAACTTCAAATCAGAATTTTTTTCCTAGGCCAAAGCCAATAAGAGGTGGATAATATGTGGAATGGATATGATGATGATGATAACGAGGCGCATATAATAAGTTAAGTGAATCTCCAACAATCTGCATGAATGCATCCTCAGTTACGTGTAGGCACATATTTTTTTACAAGAGTATTATTTTTGCTCATTTTGTTGTTGATAGCATTGAAAATTGTATTGTTTATGGGGATTTGAGCTTTGTACAAGAGCTTTTGCTAAGAGGATGAAGACTTGCAGTTATGATAAGAAGATAGTTTAATGAGGCTGTTTTGTTGATGATGTTCGAATGTTTGATGCAAATGTAAAGCTAAGCCTACTACTAAAGTATGAATTGGCTGGGTTGGAAAGGAAAGGAAAAATGCATCACAAGCAATTCCCAAAAACGTAGTCACAAAACGATATGATGACAATGTGATGATGACGAATGATGCACTTGAATTGCATAAAAAGGGATGCAGTAAATAGAGTCGGTGGTTGAGGTTGAGGTAGCAATAAAGATGATGATATAACACAATATATAGCAATCAGATTCTTAACAAAAGTATTTTTTTCTTATATTCTGATTGGATTTGCCAATTGATTTGCAGCATCCTGTATGTCGTGCTGATTACGTTGTCCACTATTTATTAAAAAAGGAAAAGAAAGAGACACTATATTCTATATGTTTTAAACCTCAGTTTTTCCCCACAGCTCACACTCCACTCACTCTCTTCGCCCCTTCGTGAAGTTCCTCGAATGTTCCCTGCAGCGGAGAATCGATTGGATTGGAGGGGACTCTATGAAGAAGCCACATGCAAGCTAAAAACGACGAGATAGAAAAAGGGATCAGAGAGGAGCGTCAAGGTCTTCACCGTCCTTGTGTTTCTTTACCATTGCGCCAAGTATTGAAGATGACACGTTGGTTTACATGATGATGCGTTCATTATGTCGCTACATGTTTCTTCTTTTGCAGGTTTTTACTTTTGCCCATGTTACGTCGTACTTTCCTATTACGACTACACCACACAGCCAAATAAATGAATGAATGAACAGATATATACGTTTGCGCTGTTGCTCATCTTTAAAAACTTTTTTACATGAGATGAGGTACTACCCATTTTGTGTGTCTTCTTGTCTTCTTCTCCTCTTTACAAGCAAATCATGACGAATATTATATGTATGATGCCAATGTACATGAACGAAGAGAGGAATAACGAAGCGTATAATTTGCCATCATATCAAATCTGACTCTGACTCTCAGATATCATTTTCTTTGTCTTCTCCAAACATCACATTATAATATTTAAGTACCCATACTCCATTTGTATAGCTATAGTTAGCCCATTTTTTATCATTTCAAAGCCATCTTCAATCGACAAGAAAAAAGTCATGGCTTTTTTTCTACTCTTCGTCTAAATATTTATATATATTACGCTTGTTATACCTTATATATAGTATATATACCTATTCTTTTTTGCATCCATAACCAATGGACAATTGACATCCTGTACATTTATCACTAATTTTTTTATACCATTTAGGGTTATCTTGATGAACATGATGAGCTTACAGTGAAGAAGCAGAGAAGAAGAAGAAGAAGTTGAAAAAAATGAAGGGATCATCATCATCGTCATCATCAATACACATACCATCCTTCTTTACTCTAATCAGTCTCGCTATGCCATTGTCATCAGCATTACAATTTTTTACTCTGCCTAAATGTATCATTTAACACCATGCATATCTCTATATATCCATACGTACATAATATATGAAAAGGATTTATTAAGAAGGATATCAAATTGACCATTTGATAGGAGACAATGGAATAGGAACAAAAATAGTTTAGTTAATGGAAAGTGCATCTCCTTGCCAAGAAATAAGTCGTAAGAAATAAAACTAAAACTATTATGTGATGAGCAGAAGCTGATAAAAGGACTAAATACCTAAGTGAATACACTTTGTTTTGTATTTTACAATTGTTATCATGCTCATCATCAAGATGGGAAGGCTATAAAATTTAAATGGTAGCAGAATATAATGTAATAAAAATTTGTTAAATCAACCAGCCTATATAATATATGCTCCTCTTTCTCTCTTGTTACAAGAAAGGGCAATCTTGTAACATGATATGTCAATGATGATGGTGATGATGCTGCTGGTGATCTTCACCACATCACAACTCAAGACTTGACGTTTAATGCTTGTTCTCCTACAATATCCGTATCATCAATATGCTCGTGGTGAAGTAATAAAAAATGGAGATAATGTCTTGTCCATGCTCATTATTACCTAGTTGACCAACCAACTCTTCACCTTTGTGATCACGTTGCTGGTGAACTTGTGTGATTTAATATAATGAAATGGTTTTTGGTGGAAATTTACGTTTTTTTTATTGCAATTTGGAATACATTTGCATTCTTGAGAATGAAAGTCTTTTGTTCCATTCTGATGAAAGGGATATGCATTATTGCATTCCATATTAGATATATTTTTCTCCCATTTGATTTGATGACAGAGAATGGCCGAGCTAAAGGACCGACCTCCTGAACTACTGAAATTTGCAGAAAATGCATAATAATGAAATGAAAGATGTTTGCCCATATTATAAATGAGGATATGCGCATGCGCAAGACAAAATTACGGCGATAGACATTTAGAGAGGTAAAAGGAATAATTACTGAAAAAATGCATATGTATTTTTTTGCAAATTATTGTAAAGGGTATATTTATACTTATACCTTTTTATATCCAAAAATGCATATCATTATTACATTTGAGCGTAACATATTATATATTCCATTCCAAGTCCAAGCAATAAAGACATGTCAAGTCTTCGTCTCGGATCTGTTTGAAAAGGTGTGTTCTTGTTGAAAAGAAAGAAAGATATATTACTATCACCTCCTCACGTACTTTTCGTATATATACACACACATTATAATGGGGCTCACATTGATATTGATGATACATGCTATAAGTGTTGATGTTAATATTGATATTGATGGAGGGTAGAAAAAAATGGGCATAATTTTTTTTGAGAAAAAAATAAGTAAAGTAAAGTAAGTGTAAACTTTTATTAATTCATGCATAAAAATGAAAAACTATCTAAATACAAAATAAGCAAAAATATTTTCGATATACTTTATATACATCTATATATGAATATATATATATAGTTGAAACTGATGATGATGATCATGATGATGAGAAGAGGGTACTTTGCAGTTTTGCACATTCGTCTCGATTCTCAATAGACGATGCCGCTTTGTTATGTGTATCGTCGACTATTTGGTCAACATCAGGTATTACGTATAGTTATTGGAAGTTTGAAAAAATGTTATTCTCTGAGAATGATGATGAAGATGATGCGCGGTGCTGGCGCACTAACTGAAGATGACTAAAAACTTATATGAGGTTACATGTTATATATATTATATTATATTATAAAATTTTGTGTTATGTTTTGCGTTGCCTTTTGGATTTGTGTATATATTTTGTACTTAGGATCAGAGAGAAGGTATTGGAATGGAGGATGGGTGCCGTCGTCATTGTCATTTGATATAAAAGCATTCTTTCCTTGTTATCAAGGCATCAATTTCCTCTCAACGCTCAGCCTTAACTCATCATCTTCTATTAAGCCCTTGAGTAGAAAAAAAGACAAAATTTCCTTTTGTGGAAACATGATGAAATACGTGAGTGCCTCATTACATTTATTGCTCATCAACAATTTTTAGTTTCTCAACAGTCATATTTTTAGTAAACTACCACGATACGTGGTTAAAATAGAATGTTTCTAAAAATTGAAACAATTTTTCAAAAATGTATTTTATTATCTCTGCCGTTTTCTGGATTAATAATTCAGAGTGTTTGAGTGAAGGAGTGATAAAATATATAAGATAACTAACTTCTTGTGGTTTTATTATCCAATTTGAAGAAATAAATGGATTTTTTCTTCAAAAAACTACAAGTTCTGGATAATATTTAATGGAGTTTATACATATATATAATATGTGTGTTTGTGTGCTTCCTTAGGTGGTTCTCGCCATCTTTTTGGGTGTTGCTGCTGCTCGCCCCCAACAAGCCAAGAATGATGAAGTAGTCATTGTGCGCAGTGAGTTCGAAGACAAGGGAGATGGCACCTTCAACTGGGCTTCTGAGACCTCTGATGGAACCAAGATTGAACAACAAGGATTCTTGAAGAACCCTGGAACTGAAGATGAAGGAATTTCTATCTCTGGGTAAATTATTAGTACAAAAAAAAAATTTCATGAAAAAAATTATCCTAGAAATAATTTTAATCGAGAAAATTTGTATTTTTTTTAAAGATCTTACCAATACTATGCCCCAGAAGGTGAGCTCATCTCATTGAAGTATATTGCTGATGAGAAGGGATTCCAACCTGAGGGAGATCATCTTCCAACCCCACCACCAATCCCAGAGGTAAAATATAGTTTTGACCTTTCACTCAACATCTTTTTCAATTACCAAAACATGTCTTCCAAAATAAATTCTATATAATCATAACATTTTTTTCTCTCTTTCTCTCCCGTAGGCCATCCAAAAGGCTCTTGAGATCATCTACAGAAACGCTGAGCAACAAGCCGCCAGCTTCAATCGTGAAACTTTCGCCCACGCCCCATCCCGCCCATTGTAAACACGTTCTAGGAAAAAAAAAGTTCTCACCCTTAACATATTTTTAACATCCTTTTTTGTCACAGCACATCATGTCATCAAAATATGCTTGTTGTGAAAAAATGAGCTTTTTTATTGAAAAAGAAAATCAAAATATTTTTTGATATATACACATACACAGTCAACTTTATTTACTTTTTTATTGCACTGATTTTTTTCTTATTAAAGCAGATCAAGTGTTCTTGTTCATAAAAAAAATTGTGCATGTTTTTGTACGTTTATACATCTAACATTTTTTTCAACCTGTAATTTTTCTCTTGAAAAATCTCATTTTTACACACAACATTCACATATATAACATATGGCCCATCTTTTTGTTTCATCCCACAAAAATATATCATCAGTAATTATTATCAACATCAACCAAAATTTATGCCATTCTCTGTATCCCTGCCCCCTTCAGATCATATCCAATTTTCAATCGGTTACATAATTTATTTGTATTTGTTCCAATTAAAACTCCCCTCTAAACTCAAGTCAAAATTATAAAAAAGTGACCCCTAACAAAACAAAAAATGTAGATACTCATGAAATAAATTGGAATTAAGTATATATATATATTTCTCTCTCTCTCATATCTCTGTTTGGTTGACATCATTCAATCACTCACTTCTTAAAATGCACTATCATTATTATTTGCTATCGTTTGGGCATAGTGACTATGTGACTCATGAAGAAATAGCTCATAATTTATTCATGTGTAAAAGCTTATCATCATCTTCATGTAGAATCAAAGAGGATTGTTACGTTGAATTTGAATTAAACAATGCCATGTTTTCATTTTCTGTATCGCATATCACACATCGCATCGCATCATCATTTATATTTCATCCCCAATGATCAATACGCATCCCATTCATCAGTCAATGAACATCACAGGAGAATGCTCATTTTATATGAATTGCAAATTTCATGTAAGTGCGTGCAGTCGGAGTGATTTGGACATTGGTTCATAATTTGTAAGAAGAAAACCATTTGACAAGGAAGGAAAAGGTGTAATTAGCATTTTGCAAAGAAAATGATTAATTATGATAATGAGCTAGGTATGTAGAATGTTATAACAAAGTATAAGTGCATTTTAGGTTGTTAGATTTGGATGTTACGTATGAATGAATGCGTGTGTCGTGTGTACCCAAAAAAAGTACATCTTTCTGGCATGGCGGACTCAAATTGCATATGTACAATCATGTCCAACTTAACAGTTCAGGGCTTGCATTAAAAAGGATTAATTGGAGGAGTTGCGACAATGAAAACGATTATTATTGTTTGAAGTTCAGGAGCTCAGGGTACATAATCAATATTACATAACAATATAATTATTATAATTATTGTTCGCCACCAAAGTAGGCACCTTCTCCAGCGTCATCAAGAGGCATTAAAATTTCTCTGCAACTTTGTCGTCGTTTTCGGAATTTGCAACCGATTTGGACAGGATTGTTTGCTGAGTTCATCGAAATACTCCATTTCCTCTAGGACTTCGCTAGGAGATGGGTTTGAGCAGTCGGCTAGCCATGCACAGGGTTTTGTGGAACCATCTTGAGCAGAATCATAAATCGAAGGTCCCATTCTGTACTTTTGTCCACTTTTTTCCTGAACCTTTAGTTTTGAATTGCAATAATAAAAAGATTCATATATATAGAAAGGAGATGACTTTAAACACGATTTGGTTCATAAGTAAGTTTTCAGGTTACAATTTTTATCCGCTCTCGTAATTTTTCTCGTCGTTTCTTTTCTTCCTCGTGCAAGGCTATGTTTCGTTGTCGGAGTGCCTCCATTTCTGGTGAATATTTGGAAACATCTTTAGATTTAGGGATTGGTTTGAATAGTGCTTGTAGCTCTACTTCTTTCGGTGGACGACCAGCTATGAATAAATTTGCAATGAATGTAAAAAAATCTATTCCATAATCCTACAGAAATTACATATATTTCTCAATGTGCCCCAGTCCCAAGTATATTCGCAACTCACATCTATTAACCTCTTTTGGCTGTGCATTATGAAAAAATGTTCCATCTTTAATAATCCTTTTCAACTCTGATGTCGACTTTACAAATTCCCAGAACTCATTACAACGCTCTTTTTCAGCAACATAACAAGTATCCGAGCGATCAGCGATTGTTGCTGCATTTACTCTATCAAACTGAAGGATAAACTTGCGAGAACCGGATGGCTCATCATGATTGCAACATTCATTTGGGTTTATGACAGCAGTTAAATTTCTCACTGTTGCTAAATCAAAGAGCATAATATACTTCATTAACATCCAGTTTTTAAACATCTCTTGCTTAATAGAAGACTGAATGTGTGAGGAGGATACAGATGATTTACATTTTGTAGTAGTTTTTCCACCTCCCATAAGAAAACTGAAGGGATTGGTTGTCCTTACTCTTGAATATCTTGGAGGAAACTGCTCACTTACAGTTGTCTCCATCCCAGTGCACCTCTCAGTCTCAGTAGGGTAACAATTATTTTCAGAGTCGTAATTAACACATGTTTTCTTTGCACATGGTTTTTTATATTTGTATCTATAGCCTCGCCCTCGGAGTTGCTTGTCTCGAAGTATTTGAAGGTCACTTTCATCAGGTGGATAGTAGCAGTAGCCATTAGGGGTGGAGTCAAGGTTTATCATCATCGTTGCTTTTCAGGGAGACTTCTGATGCGTTCCTGGTGGGCATAAATTGCTCAAAGTCAGAATCCCCTGTAAAATCACAATACTCCATGCTTCTTTTTGTTACAAAACTTTCTGTCTTTCTTTTTATATACAAAACCCCAAAACAAATTTGAGAAACTGATTGCAAATACTATAAAGCTAGAAGTCTAGAATGTCAGTGCCACGGTGGCACTTATCGTCTTGAGTTTAAATTATTTAAATTATAAATACTTGGGTCATCAGCCATTTATTTGGTTGCAAAGTTACAAATAACAGTAGCATAAAGTACAGCAGGTTCGACGAGAGGGCAAATATCCCAACATCTTCGAAAAATGCGAATAATGGTATACAGTTTTAAGTTACGTTAGAAGTCTTTGAAAATGCTACAAAAACTTAAAATGCCTATTACTCATGCTAAAAATCATGAAAGCATGCATATAAAGCTCCCACTGCATCTATATCTATATCGACCAAATAAGCATGCTACAGCTAACACTACCACATCAGCACACAACTAGCTCTTCTGGTGCAGATGCGAGTGAACTCATGCACTCACTGCAAATGAAGAGCCTCGTGGTCCGTAGTCCGTGTCCGCACGCTGGTGTCGGAGCAATGAGCTATTTTCACTTGGATATTGGACGGATCTCAGAGCTTCTTTCACATCTCGCATTGCATTAGATAGGAAGAAGGAACAAGAAGCATTTGATAATGTACTGTAGCCGAGTGGAGAATTTCGTTTAGTTGAACTCTTGTTGAATACTCATTTACATAATGAGGAGGTTCAAGTTGCTTGCGCCCTAGTTCTTACGGTATCCCATCCGCCCCTCTGCTGTCTCCCTGCTAGGTGCATGTGCATGGCATGAAAGCATGCATCAAAAGAAGTGTAGAAGTGTATCTATGATCTGAACTGAATGCAACTGTGTACTGTGTACATCGAAGGGAAATAATAACGATATTATAACCAGAACAAAAAGGTTTCTATTCTGATGCTGATTATAATTTTGGAAATGAAGAAGTCCATACAATTTCAAAAGACTATGAATTCTCAACTGAGAATTGAGAATGAGAAACTTAATAGTAAGTTTCTAGCTGATAAATTGGATGGTATATGCTCAGAGACTTATGTCAAAAGACGGGGAATTTTACGCAGATCCAGAATCCACCTTTTATTCATTGCTTTAACGAAGAAATGGCCTGATAAGGTTACTACATTATGGATTCAATTAAAGCAAGGGGTTTGGTTAGAGTTGGTTGGTAGGAAAGTAGCAAAATTGTGTACAAGTACAGGTTATGAAAAATTGTGAATTCTTTCAATAAAATAGGTTTGGTTAGGATAGGATAGTAGCAAAATTGTGTACAGGACAATGAAGGCGAGTAATGGTTAAGATCTTGACATTATGACCATGACCCAATAGGGTTCAATCTTGATTTTCTCCGAAACAGTGCGTTGCCGCAAATGAATAAAAGGTGGATGCTTGATCTCCATCAAATTCCCCGTCTTTTGGCATATAGCTCAAGTCCAAGTCGTACGGGTGCTCTGAGTGTAATGTTCCAATCGGATTTTATTTACATTGTTTGCAAGCATGCTATTAAGCCTAAGCCATTTTCACGTAAAATCCCAGAATTCATTCAACTCAAACAAAATGCGTCTTAAAAATGCATAATATATGTAAAAGCACATGAATAGCAAACGTAAATTAATTAAATGTAAACACCTTTGTGACTTGTATTTTTATTGGTTTTAGCCGCGTAGACAGCAAACAAGTGAATGGGAAATTTCATTTTTACGTTAGTAATCCAGGTGTTACCCGAGATGAATGAATTTTGCAGCGTATTAATTACGTGTATGTATGTATCCAAATAAAAATACGGTATGCTTGAATGGGGTGATCATAATTGATTGCTTATAAGTTCAAACACACTTGAACTTGAAACAGATAATTTCACAGAGGATGACCTCTAACCATAATAAAAAATCATCACAAATCACAATAAAACTGTGGATGATTGCTACTGCAAACTGCAGTTACGCATTGATCACCCCACCAATATGATCTGCAACAAGAGATATTGAAAAATGGAATGTTTTCGCATGACAAATATGTACGTTCAGACAAAGTCGTTGACCACCAATCAATCATAATCATACTATCATGCTGAACATGTTACACTTATGTAGCATACACTTCACAACATTTGCATTTGTAGTAAGTAACACCTTACCGAATAGGTTCTTCCGGCTGTTTGAACTAATCTGAAGATCATTCATCCGCTTACGCAAATAAACATTCCAATCAAATGCTGAATCTTTTATTAAATATTAGAATAAATAATTGACAGTAGATATACATTTTATACTGTCAATAATTAAGTACTTCTTTGAATTCAATCATGAGTGCCATAGTGCCATCAATCTCGATTCCAGTTACGCCGTAACACTAAATGATTTTAGTATAAAAAGATGTGTGAATTTCAGTAACAGCATATAGTCTCAGTGTCTCTTCCAAGCATCAAAGACAATTACAAATCAATCATCCATAAATAGTCATATCTGATAGAATAATAATAATTTCCTAATATTTCAACTACAACGAAAATGCTGAAGTTTTTCGCACTTTTGCTAGCGGTGCAAGCCGTTCTAGCTGCTCCCGGCGTGGACCACCAATCCATTATTTCTGCAGAGCTTCAAGGCATCCTTCAAAAAGGTAAAACTGCCAACGTTTTCATTTACATGAAGGAAGATACAAGCCAAGTCCTCGAGACCATCACCTCTACCCGATTTGAGGATCGAACTAGCAGACTCAACTCTCTTTATGAAGCCCTTCAAAACCACGCAACAAGAACTCAAGGTCAGGTTCTGAGCTTCCTCTCCTCTAAAAACGTTGACTTGGGATCCTTCTGGATTAACAACCAACTCTACATCAAGAACGCTGACTCAGCCTTAATATCATCTATTGCGGAACAATTCTCTGGGGCAATTTCCAGCATTGAGGAAGAATTCTTTGCCGAGCTCATTGCGCCTGTCTCAATCAAAACAAATGTGACTTTGGAAGATGAGTTGCAGTGGGGTGTTGCTAAGATTCAAGCCGATCTTGCTTGGGACCTCATTGGAGGAGTGCAAAGGGCTGGAGAGGGAGTCGTTATTGGGACTGTTGACACTGGAGTCAGAGGCACTCATGAGGCATTGGTTGACAACTTTGTTGGTGAATATGGATGGTTTGACCCGTCAACCGGGACCCCAACTCCAACTGACAGTAATGGTAAGCTTTCTGGAACATAATGCACAAATGCAGTCTCATCTCATGTAGTAAATTAATATACATATACATATATTTACCATAATTTTCATAGGACATGGAACCCACACCACTGGAACAATTGCTGGAGGCAAGGGTTATTGGTGTAGCTCCTGGTGCTAAGTGGGCAGCATGCAGAGGATGTGCTGGTTTCTTCTGTGCTCAATCCGACCTTACAGCATGTGGCGAATTCTTCGCTTGCCCCACCCTCGCTGATGGTACAGGTCGTGATTGCTCCAAGGCTCCTAACCTTGTTTCTAACAGTTGGGGTGGAGGAAGAGGAAATACATGGTTTAATGGGGTTATTGAAGCTTGGCACGCTGCAAAAATCATTCCACTTTTTAGTATTGGGAATTCAGGACCCAGTTGTGACACTGCAAATAGCCCGGGAGATCAAAATGTTATTGGAGTAGGATCCACTACCATCATAGATGAAATTTCCTACTTTTCCTCAGTTGGTCCAACTTCCGATGGAAGAATGAAGCCGGAAATTGCTGCTCCAGGCTCTGATGTAATCTCAAGCTATCATACTAGTGATTTTGCATATTCTTCGCTCAGTGGAACATCTATGGCTTGTCCACATGCTGGTGAGTTATCAAAAAAATATTCAAAATTCCGTTGTAAAATTAGAAAATTAATATAAAATTATCATGGTTTTCCTTTGTCTTGATAGCTGGAACCATTGCCCTTCTCCAAACTCGAAATAAGGGATTGACTTACGCACAAGCCAAGGAACTCCTTCTAAATCAGGCTGATCGCCAGTTGGCATTTAAGGGAACGACATGCGGGGGAGTTCGAGACGACGTTTTCCCAAATCACGTGTTCGGGAGTGGGCGACTTAATGCTTTTAAAAGTGTTCAAGCACAAACGCGAGCATTGTAAAGAATTCAAAGTTTGCTCTGAATGTATAGAAATGCTCTTAAGTATTTGTAAACTAAACCTGTAAATAATTGAAATAAACATCTCTACTTATTTCGGAATTTGTGAGGTGTGCAACGCAACTCATTTAAGCATTATTTATAGGGGGCATGAATTGATACAAAATGTTATTTTCGCAACAGTTGGGAGTGAAAATAGGTATAATTCAGACTTCAGAACGCTTGAACTCCAACCTATTTACTGTACCTACCATTATTTCGAGTAATACTTGCAAGAATGTGTGATATCTCCAAGTTTTATAAATTAATATATTTTTAATGAAACTTTTGATGTCCTCATTCTTATGCACTTTTCAACACTTTCTCCGTTACGTTTGACTTAAAGATTATGCAGCATGCCACACTGCAATTATTCTTTTCGGCGGTATTCCCTTATAGATACTATAAATTGCGAGTAACTGTTGCGACTGGGACAGACTCAGTTAAGAAATTCAACCACCGGCCAATCTAATATATCGCTATTATTAGCTATAGATGAGTTTTATTACATGATATAAAACATTTTCCACTAAAAGTAAATGGTATCAAAATATGCTACACAACAAATTCACATAATAATATGGTTGATCAGTATAAGTGGGCCTAACTAAATGCTCCAGAAGCATATTCCTTCCTAACTGCTGAGAAGTCAATATATAAAAGTCCTCTCTGGTCTCCTAATCCGTGGTACTTGTACTCATCCAACGTGTAAAAATCCGAAATGATTGGATTATTTGGCTCCAAATGGTGAGTGGAGTCCTTAACATATTCACCAGGTTGTTGACCTCTTGCCCAAATCACCAACATTTCTCCATTAATCGGATGATCCGGTCCATCAGAGGATACAAGGCGTCTTCGGAAAATGAGAGTGGTTACTCCATCCCTTTCCCAACCTGCCGCAGCTGTAAGGTCATCCCTTCCACCCCATTCGGAATCTACTTTAGGTGTGTGACGACCTCGTGTATAAGCATCTCTTATACGATGGTAAGAACCTCGAGCTGCGCCTATTACCATGTCACTGCAGTCCATGGGTGTGAAAGCGTCTTTAGCTGCCCACTTTAAATAAAATTAAAAAAGACACTTGTAAAAATGTTCAGTTTGATCTTCTAACACGTGTTAGTATAAATCGATATTTAAAAAAAAAGATTTTTGTTACCTCAGAAGGAACAAAGTTGGCTTGATCTTGTTCTCCAGCTGAATGGTGAACTTGGTGGTGGTGGAGGAGGAGGTGTTGTGGTAGTTGTTCTAGGTTTCGTTCTTCTAGGTTTATATGTTCCTTGTTGAGAATGACGAATGTCTGAAGCAGTAACAACTTTCGACCTTGAAGGCACAGAAGTATGAACACTAGTGGAAACTTGTGGTTCAGTACGATAAAATACTCTTTCATCATTATGTCGCTGAGATGAAATCAAGGTGGATGAGTCATCAGGATGGGTTTCAGAATGATCCACTGATTTGGTAATTGTACTGCAAACATTAATAAATTTTATAGGAACATAATATTATGACTGATTTAGCTATTATTTGTACATTGATGACGCGATGACCATGAGCAAACTTACAATGTCGAACTTCTCTTTGAAATACTGTGGTGGCTGCTCCCAGAACCAGCAGAAGGAAGCAATGCATCTGGATAGAAAGGCCAGCTTTTGCAAATAGGTCCAAGGTTTGATGGTCTCCAACCCAATCCGGCGAAAGAGGTGCCATTCATTTGAATCAAGAATTCAATTTGATCTTGGTGTGCTGTTGAGCCTATGAGAACCTGAATAGGGATGGTAATTGGTTATGCAAATAAGGATCTCTGGTCTATTTATAACATCTTAACTGGTAATGCCTACAGATGAGATGAGGCATTTCCTGACATTGAGAAATATAATTTTACCAGTTGTGTACCTTAAAAAACATGGTCATCTTATCTGACAACTTGACCCTGACATGCTTCGTGAGATCGAGGGTGTGTGGAGAGGTGGGAACGGAGCTGGGATTGGCTTTGCTGCAGTGTGTGCCAAAATGGGTTGGAGAGCAAAAGCATTGTTTTCGTGGGAGGGCTGTGCCACCCAAGTAAATGCATTTGCCTCGGTAATTACAATCTGCGTCGGTGTCACATTCGTCTTCATATTGACACTTTTCGCCCCAGTATCCTTCAGATTAAATAAACTTTTCTGTAGAATCGCCGATCAATTTTATCTTCAGTTAAAATAATTAATAAAAACTTAAATATAGTTTTAAATGATCGTACTTGAGTAGCAACTACATCTTCCACCAGAGGAATATCCATGACCGCTACAAGTCTCAGTATACTGATGTCCATCAACAATGTCTTACATCGGAACAAGATAAAAATTGGAAATCTGGTGAGAATTCTGGAACTTGACGCAGGAGTCGGATTGTGCAATCATGACACGTGAGATTCTGAGGCAAGTCCACCAAATGCCATTGCGCGCTGACAAAAATAGACTCTTTAAATTTCAACACTATATATATACCTTTATACAACCGGCTTCATGTAGTCTTATAAAGTCTTATAAAAATCTACTCACGTCATTCTTCCTCGATAAAAGCCATTGTGTTCATTTGGTGTGAGATCTAATAATTTACTTTCTTGTCGATCAAAAAGCTCAAGTCTGTAGCCACCCTAAAAAAATATAAATGCCATTTAACCAGTCTGACTCTGAGATAAAAACTCGTAAAATGTTTTCAGCAATTTTTTCATACCTGATGAGCATATCCCAAATGCCATGTTGCATTGAATGTTGATCCAGCAAGTAGACTCGTCGGGTATCTTCCTACTCGCAGAATAAATGATACAAGAGTTTTAGTTTCATGCTGGAAAAAATCTAGTGCTAACAAGACATTGTAACCTAACCTGGCTTCTACTTTGGAGACTGGATATGTACTTCATTTTTCATGAATCATACCACTAAGATATTTAATCATAAGTTAAAAACGACAAAAAGTTTAGTTCTTATGAGAAAAACTGTCACATTTAAAATGTGACATTTTTAGAAAGTAAATGTGACATGCATCTGACGTGAGCTAAAACAATTAAGTAAGTCTGCCTTACCGCGAGGCATCCCGCAAGGGGCCTTGTTCCAGAAAGAATTAAGAAAATCCAAACTGAACTATATTTAAATAATAATTAAATATTTAATTAAATAATATATTATATAAATAAATTTATTATATAAATTATATTTAAATATATATATTTAAATTAAATACGTTATTATATAAATGTATACCTCTCTAGCTGGAGGGTACGTCATAGACACATGTGCTTCCGCTAACCCCCATATGCAGAGGACTCCTATCAAACCAATTTTGATAAAATGTCCCATCTTTGCCTTCCAATTTGGCACTGTGATATATTATTATCTCGTGTTTTCGAAACCAAACAATTTCTCACTTACACATTTCACAAATCTATATCCCTGAAACCAAACAATACAATATACACAAACTATAATTTGTCCAGTCTAATTTATTGACACAATTAATAATTTCCTTTCAAATTAGTGAAGGGAGCTTTATTAAACTGTCTCTTATGCCGAATAGCCAAATGCACATGCACTAAACCAAAACAAATGTAATTACAAACTAGCTTCAGGGATCACAGCACAGCAGGAGCCTCCGCGTCTGCCAAGGAAGGATGAAGGAATGAGTGACTGAACAAAGTGGGCCCTATAGGCAATTCACACATTATGCATACAAAATCTTGACGATTATCATTATCACTCACACACGACCCTTTTGTTTCTGCTCATTGTATATTGAAGCCTAAACCAAAATATATAAAAAAAACTACACAATCATCAGTTATTCATTCGCATTCATAAATCCAGAAGAAAAATATTGTACTGCATAATAAAAGCATCTTTTCTTGTATTCATTCATTCAACAAGGAAAACGTAATAACACATAATATGACCATTATACCCTACAATATAATAATGCATTTCATAAATATTCAAAAAAAATACGCATATATAGAAGAACAAGAACATATGCACCCAAAAAGGAGCAGCTCAGCAGTAGTTAGTTGTCAACAATGCATAATATTTGAGCAGTGATCATGATAATGTTGATATATGGGCCTTGTTTAAAAATAATAATATTGTGTAGAGTAAAGAGGGGGAGAGAGAGATAGGACAAGGTAAAAACTATGTCAGAATCACAAAAATCGCAAACAATTATCATTACAGTTAAAGAATATATATATACTACACCAAGTTTTATATATAAGTTTAGTGAGCTTATGAGCAGCATCGACACCTCCTACAATCCACCTTGCTGCTCTTTTCATCAGTACGATAATTTATAGAAAAGGAAAAGGGAGGTTACAAACTGTTTAGCTAAAGGTTTCTCAGACTTTGTCTTCTTTAAAACACTCAGATTTTGTAAAGTCTTGTGTATATTATTGTATTTTTCATGAGCAAACACACAGCAAGCGATATACATTAAATAAGTATTATGTAAAAAAAGTGAGCACCAATTCATTTTATTTTGAAGGGCCGAAACGAAACTGCAATGACAAATAAAATAATGCTGACATTTAATTTTCTCTGTGGTTTATAGGCATATAAGTATACGAAAATTTATAAAAAGTATATAAAAAAACATGGTATTTTTAGTGTTGAAAGAACGAAGGCTACACAGTAATTCATCCCAACTTGTTAGCAATTTGACATCAATTTGGAAAGAAGAAATGAATGTTGCATAAACAGTTTGTAGAAATACTAAATGCTAAAAGAAATATGCAGGAAGCCAAAATTGTACAATAAGCATTAAAATCAAATACATCTAATTCTTATGCAATTTTAAGACTTTAGAGATAGGAATGGAATGGATGAGGATGAATTTGATCTATGAACTACACGTGATAAAATCTGATAAAAACGGTGATCAATCGATTGTAAATTGTAGGGAAGATGATGTGATGACAAAGAAGACATGGCACATGGCAGTTTTATAGAGGAATGATGTTACTTGCCCAATACACATGTGTAGCACAACATATTTGGGGGAAGTAAAATATCATCATTTTTATGTCACTCACAAATCGCATCGTTTAATAGCCGTATTGTTGATTGTGCACATGTTTCGTTTTACGTTTTGAATGATTTGGTGCTACCGTTCGAGTTTTTTTGATTTTGCTCTAATCTAATATATGTGTAGAAGCAGCCTAATTCAGTGACAAGTTACCAATATTTATTCTGTCCACTTACCGTTAGTTAGTACTTCAACTATTCATGCCAATTATGCACGCGAGTCGCGACTAGTTTTTTGACATAACATCAAGAATCAAGCTGTATATTATGAGTATTATGACATGATACACACACACAGACAATAATAACGTGCCACATTCTTCCCCATTTTTCTTCAGGACAAGTCGGCAAGTAAAAGTAGGTAGGTATACTTATTGAGGAAATGCCTTGTAATTTGATTGAATTGGTTTCTCCTTGTTAAATTAGCAACTAAACAAAATCCATAC